>NW_023611794.1:0-77647 GCF_013339725.1 Rhipicephalus microplus | reverse complement strand
TGTTCTTTCGGTACGTTGTGAAAACTGGGCCGTTCATGGGCCAGGCAATGCCGATCTATCCCCAATATTGGGCCAACCTTCTGTGCTGCCTGGGTCACTTTTCAGGGTCGTATGCCATTATAGCACAGCCTCTGACGATAACGCAAAGGCAAATGCGGGAAAATAATCGGAAAAGAGTGAGAGGCGGAAGGTAGAAGTAATGCCGTACCTGCACAAGGTATCGCATAGCATTAAAAAGGTGGCGGAAAGATACGGGGTCAATTTGGCTTTTTCAGCGCCTTGCAAGTTATCGCGTTTCTGCGGCATGTCCAATGCGAACAAAGTAAAGTATGGATTGATTGATGATTGATAAGTGGAGTTTAACGTTCCAAAACTACCACATGATTATGAGAGACGCCGTAGTGGAGGGCTTCGAAAATTTCGACCACCTGGGGTTCTTCAACGTGAGCCCAAATCTGAGCACACGGGCCTAAACTATGGTAGTAAACCATTGAAGATGTAAACTATGGGAGTAAAACTATGGAAAATGTGATGTTAAGCGCAGACGTGCGCATGTAAACTGTATAGCAGGAGTGGTCTACAAGCTCCTTTTGACCTGTTGAATGGTTTGTGTCGGGCAGACTGGAAGGTGTACTAATATGCGTTTGATGGAGCATTCTAATTCTATGTGACACGGGAGTGGGAGGCATCTACTAGTTCATCGTCTCGCATGCTTGCGGGGATGCAAGCCTATCTTTAGCAGTACCAAGGTGTTTTAGCCAAGAGCCAAAGAGCAAAAAATATCTTGGGGGCATCTTGGATAACTAGACACGGACCTGATAAGAGTGTCAGCAACTCATCTGTGTATCTTTCCAGCAAAGCGCGAGATTTCATTTTTAGCTGATAGAAGTCTTGGAACTTGTCACGTGGTATTGTTTGTCTTTGCGCAGGCGTTTAGTATGTTTCAAAAAGGGTGGTGTACTTTTCGAATCAACCAGCTGTTAGTCTGCAATTGTCTTGTCCACTTCGTTCTCGTGTCTCGTTTTTAGCGCACCTATAATTTTTCTAAATGTCTTTACTAAGTTGGCAACGCTGTCACATTACCAGTAAATGCGTTAAAGAGCACAGATCCGCCTTCGTCTGCTGAGTAAGGATATTTATTTATTTATTTATTAGAATACCCTCAGGGCTCGTAGGGCATTACAGAGGGGGTGGGTACAACATTTTATAACACACAAGAAAAAAAGACAAAGAAAAGAAACACGTGTCAGATGCGCAAATCACGAAGGCAACATAAATCAACTAAAAATGTATAAGTAAGAATTCAAGCACATACAAGACAAAGATAGATAATGGAAACTGCGTATAGTTACAAACATTGCTGAGAAATTGCAGTCTTGAATAACAAAGGGTCTGTTATTGTTATAACGGAAGAGGGAAGGTGGTTCCAATCGCCCGGCTGTTTTCGGTAAGAAGGCTGCTGAAAAGAATCTGGTGCGGCAAAACGGAATGGCAACCTTATGCTGGTGATCAATGCGCGATGAGTGGGTATGACGGTTGTGAAATGAGGTCTCACTTCATTGATGGATTGTGAAAAAATATCTTATGAAAAAAATGCAGTCGCACCAGTTTCCTCCGGACAGTTAAATTGGGCAGGTCAAGGTTAGGTTTCATTTCTGATATGCTAGCAGTACGGGAATAATTAGAACAAATGAACCGAGCTGAGCGGTTCTGAACAGATTCTAACGCGTTGATTAAATTTTGCTGCACAGGATCCCATATAGCGGACGCGTACTCAAGCTTTGGGCGAATTAGTGATCGGTATAGTAGAATTTTGAGGGACAGCGGAGCGCGAGAAAAGTTGCGGCGTAAGTATCCTAGCGTTCGGTTAGCGTTATTACAGATGTAGGTAACATGCGTGTGCCAAGATAGATTGTTGGTAATGTAAACGCCGAGGTACTTATATGAAGAAACAGGCTGGAGGGGAACTGCGTTAATTCTGTAGGCACAGGGGGAGAAATAGATCGCCGGGTTATTGACATGCATTTAGATTTGTTATAGAGTTTTAGAGTCATAAGCCATTTAGCGCACCAGGTTGAGACAGTGTCAAGGTCTGACTGTAGAAATTGGTTATCTGATTCATTGTTTATTTCGCGGTAAATTACACAATCGTCTGCAAATAGCCTTATAGTGGAGTTAATGCTGTCGGGGAGATCATTAATATATATAAGGAAAAGTAAAGGGCCTCATACGGAACCTTGGGGTACGCCGTATGTTACTTTAGAAAGAGGTGAGTTATAGTCATTAGTTGTTACAAACTGAGTGCAATTAGTCAGAAAGCATTCAATCCATTTAAGATTGTTCGGGTCAATGTTTAAGGCACTAATTTTCAGGAGGAGTAATTGGTGAGGTACTTTATCGAAAGCTTTTTGAAAGTCAAGAAAAATGCAATGCACAAGTGAGCCGCGATCTGAAGCCGATGCTATGTCATTAGTAAAATAAAGAAGTTGGGTTTCACATGAGTAACTTTTTCGGAATCCGTGCTGGTAGGGAGTAAAAAAAAAGAGTTTGATTCTAGGAATGAGACAAGGTTGGAGTAAATTATATGTTCTAACATTTTACAAGGAACACTGGTTAGGGAAATTGGTCTGTAATTGAGAGGAGACTGTGTGTTACCAGACTTGTGCAGAGGGACCACCTTCCCCACTTTCCAGTCAAGCGGGAAAATGGAGGTCTGAATAGATTGCGAAAAGATTAGGGACAAGTAAATTGACGAATACAATGCAGTGTTTTTTAGAAACTTTGAGTTGATTTCATCTACGCCACAAGAAGAGGATAACTTAAGCTTGTGAATTAAATTTTGCACTCCAACGGCATCAACGGTAACAGGATACATGGGTAAAAAATCACGACTAGGCATTTGTGGCAACGCAGAAGCAGAACAACTTGAAAAAGAAGTAACAAAAAAATCATTTAATGCAATGCAACACTCTTCACAGCGAACTGGCTGCCCGTCTGAGTTCGTAAGCGAAATGTATTTCTTTTCCCTAGGTTTAACAGTTTTCCAAAACTTAGAAGGGTTGGTTACAAGAATTGAGGGAAGGGTATTATTAAGAAAAACGCGCTTGGCTTCCCTGTTAGCTGCTCTGTATTCGGAAAGGACAGATTTGTACACGTGCCAACGGGCGAACGAATTAGTCTGCTTTGCCTGACGGAACAACCGTTTCTTTTTATTCCGCAATTTTTTTATGTCAGTTGAGAACCAAGGGGGGCGTTGGCGACCCTTGATAACGTATGTGGGAATGTATCGCGTGATTAAAGATTCAACTTTCGTTTTGAACAAGTTCCAGTTTTGTTGAACACTGCGATATGGGTGTTATCCGCAGCCATGTGCGTTTCATTTCTAGAACGTCCACTATGACGTGGCCCGGGGCCAGCAATCGCTCAAGTTGTAGCGAGCATGGGGCAAGCTCTTTGCATTTGTGTTGATGGAAAACGTTCTCGACCATTGGCAGGAATGTTCTCTGGCAAACGTTTTCAAAGCAGTGACACAGCACAGCTTTATTTTGTGTTTGTACCAGGCACACGTGCGCACCTGTCTGCCGGTGAGCTTCCATGAGAAATGGCAGCCTCGAGGTGATGCTCCTTTTGAGCTCCGTCCTCGGTACTGATCGAGTTAGATTGGCTGAAAGTACAGGTATTCCGACTGAAAGCGGCAATCAAGGTTGCTCTCTTGCACTCTTTTCTCACCATCACCGCGGCATCCTGTCGTCAAAAATTGGGGGACCCTTAAGCTTCGCCCATAAGAGTTGACCGCGATGGCGATATTTTGTTCTCAATGCGTAATTCAAGCCCTTCATGTATAAAATTTTTTCCAACTTCCTATGCACCCACTACGTGGCCTCAAGAGTGTAGTAGCGTGTGTGTTTTTGTAGTGGGTGACTGGCTCTAAACTATGAAGTCATTATAATATTCCCATGTTCGGACACCTGATGGCAATGTACCCTTGTACTACTTATTATTATGACAAAATTTCATGTCGTATTGTGAAGATTGTATACGGGATGCGTGTGTTCGGTAAAGCATGGAAGTTACTTTCAATGCATTTTCAAATGGAGGGAGTTATTTTCACTGCCTTCACAAGCATAGGTGTCTCTGTGTCATTGTTTATGTAAACAGTATCTGGGAACAGGCAACACCGCAAAAAAAGTGTGGCTTTGGCGTAGAACACCCGCCTGCCACGCAAACGACCAGGGTTCGCCCTCTACACTGACCTGGAGTTTTCTTTATTTTAGGTTCATCTTTATCAATTTTTCGGTCACACAAAAATTTTTCGCTCACAGCCAACGACGCTGGCGCCGACACTAACGCCTACGCCAAAATGTTCGCGAAAAATGCTCTTTAGCGCTATCTCCTTAAACTTTGAGACGCCATTGCGTTTTCTTGCTGGTTGTCTGCAGCCACGGACCATTTACGCTCCTCTATCTATGCTTCGCATGCTACTATAGTGGTGATGATTGCCACCCAAATGTCTGCATCGCTCTGGTACCCGCGGAAAGCTCATAGTTCCCAAACTGCCGGCCATGATGGGTTGGCAAGTCAAAACTTAAAGTGTGCAGACGTCAAGTGGCCTAGTTTGTGTGAGAGCTACCTGAGGACATATCTTTGTGGCTGTCGGATGAGTTGGATTTAATACTATGTGAGGCACCTGCAGTCAAAAGGAAATTCATTGCGCAGAATGGGGGCACATTGACAGGGCATAGCTTAAAGCTTCGAGCTATTAAGGCACTAGTCTCACAGCGAAGACGGGTGATAATACGCCGCAGCCCGAGTGAGCTTCTACAGAATTTCTTAGTGGCTAAGGTGCCCACAGAAAATTGAACAAGGTTGTGCTGCAGCAGTTGGTGTGAACGGCCTCCTCACGCAACAGGGGACCGTGTCTGTTGTTGTGGTGCTGAGGCTAGCCTACCATCGGGCCAACATGGAAGCCTGAGCACCCTCCTTCAGTGGTGAAGCGCGTACTTTCGTAAATATTAGTGACACATGTTGCATGATCATAGGGTTTCTCAGAATAAATTTCCATAGCACTGATGAGCCATTACGACGCACCTATGACTACTTGTTTGTACACTGCCCTATTTTAGTTAAAGCAAGACGGAGACAGAACCTGACCTTATCCTGGCTGTTTTTTTCTGCTTCTTCGCCTACATTTTCTGCCCCGCCGCAGTGTTCTAAAGGCTAAGGTACTAGGCGGCTGACCAGCAGGTCACGGGATAGAATCCCGACTGCAGCGGCTGCATTTACGATAAAGGCAGAAATGTTGTAGGTCCATGTGCTCAGATTTGGGTGCACGTTAAAGAACCCCAGGTGGTCAAAATTTTCGAAGCTCCCTACTGCGGCGTCTCTCATTATAATATGGTGGTTTTGAGACGTTAAACTCCACATACCAATCAATTAACCTATATTTTCAGCCTAGTGGCCAGCACATCTATATATTCAAAGGATCGAATGTATTCACTTATGCGCATGTACATCTTCTCGAACCACAAACATTGGTTCATATGCTAATAAGTCTTCAGGGCGTGCACAAAAATAAATATGAGTCAGCATAAGATTGCGCACGTACATCTTAGCGCATACAGTAACAGACGAATTGATGAGATTGGCCAGAGTCAAGTTTTACCGTACGTCGAAATAAATTTAATCGCAGCAGAACGAACAGCCCTTGGAAAATGCGTGAGAATAACTATCATAAATACAAACAGTTGGTCTCTTTTTGCGTTCATATGAATGTCGATTACGGTTTTAGTAGCAATAATGCTATCACAAGAGGGCCACTACACTATACGGTAATGAAGAGTGAAAAAGTAGAGCAAATGCGCACCAGAAGTTCATATAGCTCACATCGTCTGCATCTACTCTGGTGTCTTGTCCCAAGCGCAGTTTGACTAATTCGTAGAACTATCTAGTTCAGCTGTTTCAAGCTTCGCACTGCTTAGAGAAACTTAACAATTTTTTTTTCATGAGATCATTTGTGGAGTCCAATGAATGAACTCTAGCAGGCCTTTACTTTATCTCTAATGTAATTACCTCACTTACACTGAGTAAAGAAGAGGTAGTTTGGGAGAATTTTTCTTGCATCTTCCACAATTACATGAGTATTACGTGGACTAAAGCGCTACACAAAATGATTATGGTGCTAAAATAGCAAAACTGAAGGCCTAACCATTTTTAGCTTGTATATATGCATAAGAAATAAATGCCTTGTTCTATATTTACTTTTTAGTGTTTGAACACAGGCGATGAAATATGGACGCACGCTTCGACTTGGAACGCTAGTTTTATTTGCAGAAAAGACAATATAACTGAAATAACCAACAAATTCGTGTCCTTTTCAACTACATGGTATCAAACTGAAAGATGGTAAGCTTTTAAAATAATTGCACTCAGTGCCGTCTAATCACGTCGTCTTTTTTACTTTTGGCACAGGGGTCATTATGATTCTACTGGAAAATTGTTCAACGCCTGGAACCAGCCTTGTCCTATGAATGGAATGTTCATAACTGATGGTTGGTTGAACCTTTATATTTTTTTCGACAGTAGCTTATTTGATCACTTTTACACAATGCGAAAGTCGTGTTCGTAAGCTTTTACTTGAAATTCTCTCTTCTGGCTTTTTTAAGCTTATGGAGCTATGCTCGCCTAAAAGACCTCTTTCAACAAAATCATCTGGCCGCTGTATCGCTCAACAAAAGAAAACAAGCAAAACTGCATACCACTATACTTAACGATCTTTCCTTAGACTGCGATTCCTGTGTACAGCGAAAGTTCTCCTAACAAACTTGAAGGAACCTCATGAAAAAAAATATATTTCAAGTGAAAGTTCTCTGAACTAAGAGAGCTACATTGCACCTATTAACATAGGTTAAGAACATATTCTTTCCAAAGAAAGCTCAGCCCATTTATTTACGATGCTGCTCATTTGCATATCAGCCTATTTTTGTTGCAGGTCTTATGAATAGAGAAATCTTGTGTCCTACATCTGGACTTAAGCCGGCGTTTGTCCCAAATAAGCCAGCGACGATCGTGTAGGTAACCTACCCTTTCCGGCATAACACTACGCTAAGTAGAAACGCACTTCAGTCAGTGTAAGTGCATAAATGGTTCTACACAAAGCATCGCACATTTACTTTGAATATTCACGCTCGCATATTGCACTCATGATAACCAGCACACAGTCTTAAAAGTGAGACTGGAGTTGTTGCTACGGCTGACTTCAGCTGGCTTCGGATACACGTAGGCAGAAAATATTCGCAGATCTCACGTACAGTGGGAATCGATTATATGCGAAAAACGAAGGAGAAAGGTTGATATGTTACATTAAAATCAGGACCACGTAATGAGGTTTAGGTGAGGCTCTCGGCACCACTTTAATTCTTCTCAGGACCTCAATAAAATTCATACACACTCACTCACTCGTCACACAAGTTGACTTATATTTTTACGATGATGAAGCAGTCTAGTGGCAGCCGGTATAGTGATCTCGAGACAGCAATTCATGAACGGTAAGTCCAGCAGTTCTCCTTCACATGCACCTGCTGTTTTTTCTCGGCAGCAACTTCCCCTTGTAGCGCAGAAAGCACATTGCACAGATCGTAAAAAAATTACTACTAATAATAATAATTGTTGGGGTTTAACGTCCTATAACCACCATAGTGTAACAGATTCAAGAGGAGAAACACCAAAAGCTAGATTATTGTAGGTGAACTTGTGCCCTGAAAACTAGGTGCAAAAAATGAGTCCTCTAGAGCGTTTCAAAAGCAGAATTGTTCATCAGCGAGCGCGTCTTCTTCTTTTTCGCAGGTCAAACTCACATTGACTCGTGCACATGCACGAGAGGCTTCAGTTTCGCTGCCAGAAGCATGAGCGCGCACGAGGTCGTGGACGCTGATTCTTAATTCATAATGCCGGATTATGTAGTTAGTCTCTGTGGCATTAGCCCCCTTCGAAATACGCATCGTCCTGATGCGAGATGGAGGGGGGCAATCAAGAGATCTCTGTCATTGTCTCTCAAAATAAGGTTTCATACGAACAACGTGTACGACTTCCACACTGTTATGGCGTTTGAACGGATGTGTTCATCTGCGATAACTTCATTGCTTAGGTCACTAATTTGTCGGAGAACCTTATACGGACCAAATTACCGACGAAAGAGCTTTTCTGATAAGCCGTGGCGTCGTATTGGTGGCCATAACCACACTCACTCACCTGGGTGATATTGAACTTTTCTGTGGCATAGGTTGTAATAACTTGCGTCCTTGTGTTGCTGTTGGTGTATTCGATGTCGTGCCCGCTGGCGTGCTTCTTCAGCCTTTTGCAGAAAGTAGACAACTTCAGATTATTCGTAATTGTCGTTGTCTACAGGCAGCATGGCGTCGAGTGTCGTAGTGACAATGCGACCGTAGACCAAATGAAACGGTGTGACGCGGATGGTCTCCTAAACAGTCGTGTTGTAGGCAAAGGTTGCGTATAGCAAGATTTTGTCCCATAATTAATGCTCAATGTCCACGTACATTGACAGCATGTCAGCGATGATGCGATTCAGGCGTTCTGTCAACCCGTTCGTTTGGTGATGGCATGCAGTGGTCTTCCTATGACTGGTGTTAGTCATTGTCGTTGGGGACTGCATCAAATCAGACGTGAACGCTGCTCCTCGATTGGTAATAACGATAATTGGGGCTCCGGGGCGAAGAACAATATCCTGAACGAAAATCTTCGCGACATCGATTGCCGTTCTTCTCTCAAGGTAGGTGGTTTCAGCATAACGTGTCAAATAGTTGGTGGCAACTATGATCCACCTTTTTCCTCATGCCGACATAGAAAACGGTCTGAGGAAGTTCATTACAACCTGTTGAAATGGATTCATAAGAGGCTCTATAGGCTGGAGAAGGTCGGCTGTCTTGAGGGGTGGTGTTGGTGCCTTTGACACTCGCTACATGTCTTCACGTAGTGCGTCATGGACGCTAGCAACTCAGGCAAGTAATATTTCTGATAAATTCTTGCGAATGTTCGGCTTACGCCGAAGTCACCCATAGATGGTTCGTGATGACAGACTTCTAAGACTTCAGGCCTCGTGGCTGATGGTTTAATGATTAGGAACTTATCCTTGTTGTGTTCAAGTTTCCTCTTGTACAGTACTTTAGCTCGGAGGCAAAATGAGGATAACCCTCTCTTAAATACTAGAGGAACTTTTTCGTCATGCCCTTTGAGAAACCTTATCAATGAGAGCAGTTACATGTCAGCCCGCTGGTGCTTGGCGATTTCCGAGGTTTCTATCACACAAAGTAGTAGAAAGTCCTCCTCTTCTGACAGGGACGAGTCGACTGGTGAACGTGATAAGCAGGCAGCATCGTCATGTTTTCTGCCAGACCTATATGCGACCGTAATATCTTACTCTCGGAGCCTCAGGCTACATCTGGCAAGCTGTTGCGATGGGTTTTTAAGCCCGCCAGCTCACAAAGTGAGTGGTGGTTGCTGACGTCACGGAAAGCCTGCTGTAGAGGTATTGACTGAACTTGCTGATTGCCTATATGACAGCCAAGCACTCTTTTTGGTCGCAGAATACTTTCTGAGAGGGACCAGCTAGCATGTGCTATCACTTTCTCTTCTCCATTTAGCTATTCCACCAGGACCGCGCCTAGGCTGAGATTGCTAGCATCTGTATGGATTTCCGCATCAGCAGTTTTGTTGAAGAGGGCTAAGGAAGGTGGGGCTTGCAAACGTTTCCTTAGTTTGTTGAAAGCGCGCCCTAGTTGGGTGTGCCAAATAAATGGCAAGTCCCCTTTCGTGAGTGATGTTAGAGGTACGGCAATTTTCGAAAAAATTTTCACGAATCGCCTGTAATAAGCGCATAAAACCAAATATTGGGGTACCTCTTTTTTGTATTTCTTCTTGGGAAACAGCCTCACGGCCACAGTCTTGTCATTATCCGGCCCAACACCTTCAGCGCTGATTACGTGTCTGAGAAAACGAAGCTTCTCGAATCCAAACTGGTACATCTTCGGTTTAATCGTCAAGCAGGCTGACTGGATAGCCTGAAGTACTAAACGTAGTCACTCTAAGTGCTGTTCACACGTTGCTGAAAGGACAACAACGTCGTCTATGTAGACTGAGCACGACTGCCATTTGAGACCTGAGAGGATGCTGTCCATCATGCGCTGGGATGTTGGAGGCGCACAAGAGGCCGAATGGGAGCTCTTTAAACTTATAGAGACTATCCGGGGTTATGAAGGCAGTCTTTGCACGGTCCCTTTCGTCCACTTCAATTTGCCAATAACCGTTTTTTTCAATGACGAGAAATACCTTGCGTGCCTTAGCCGAACCAATGTATCATCAATACGTGGCAAAGGGTAGACATCCCACTTGGTTACGCTGTTCAGTTTTCGGTAATGAACACAGAATCTCAGCTTGTTGTCCTTTTTTTTATAAGAACAGCTGTTTATGCCCACGGGCTGTTCGATGGCTGTATGACATCGTCTTCCAGCATCTCTTTCACTTGGCTCTTTATGATCTCTCGTTCCTTCGGTAATTCTCTGTGTGGATGTTGGTACACCGGCTTGTAGCTTAGTCTGTCATTATCGGTGTTTAACTGCCTGGGTCAGCCATACTTTCGACGAGGTAGAAAAACAACCGGCGAAGTCTCTTATGAGGTCTTGCATGGTTTTTAACGACTGCTGATAAATTTAGGCCGACTGCAAATCTTGCCGCGACATCGTGCACAAGTTCGGAAACAGGTGGCTTTGACAAGTGACCGCATAAGTCTGTCACTGCTGCAAAACTGTGTAGGAAGACAATAGCAGTGTCCTTTGCAACATGTTCAACTTCATTTCCGAAATTTGTTAGCAATGCATAGGCACATCCATGCTGTAATTGAATAATGGCTTGAGATACAAAAATATCTATATTTTCTGAGTCAACAAATGCTACATTTCTTACACTGACCATTACTCTGCATTGTGGTGTCACGGTAACGTCACAATCTCTAACACGTAATGCAGTGTACTCAGGCTCATTTGTATATGGCCAGTTTTGTCGCAAATTAGACGCTAGAATTCTGCAGGTTTATTATAGCTCCAGTTGCTAGCAGGAAACCCATTTTCAGCATTACATCTCTAGAGAACTCTGGAAGTACGGCAACAACTGCAACGTAAGTAGCGCCTTGAATTCTGTTTCTTGCGGTACATCTTTCCAGAGGTGTTATCAGATGACCTTCAGCTATACTTATTTGGGGTGCACTCCAACGCGTCAAAGCTTTCTTTTAATTGTTTGTGGCAGCATAACTTACAAACGAATAGCCAGCACCTGTGCTGACTAAAACGTTGAATTCACGCCTGTCTATGGCTAGGCGTAAGTCTGAAGAAATTTTGTCTTTACCTAACTTAGTCATCGTATTCCGCTCGTCATTGCGGCACTGGGCCCTTAATGGAGGATCTTCATTTCGTCGGACATTGGTGGCTTTGCGTTTCCAGGTCGCCGTCTTCAGTTTTCCTGACGGGGAGGGCCTGAATGATGGCGTGTTGAAGTTGAAAATGGAGAAGGTGAACTTGATCACCGAAGGCTTGGTGATCGATAGCGAGCAGGTGCTGGTGATCTAGGCTGATGCGGTAAACCAGTAGTAGAGAACTGACGATTGGACAAGTAATGTTCGATTTCAACGAGTTTTGCGCCATTTTGTGGGCATCCGCATTGGCAGAAAACCTACGAAGATTAACTCGTCTGTATGGGCACATTATATGTAAGTGTCCAGCTTCGCCGCAGTGGAAACAGAGTGGCGTCTTGTGGGGTGTGCGCTAAACGTCGTTTTTTCGTTGTCTTAGATAAGCTGGATAAGGTGAGCCACGCGGAGCCGGTTGGTAGCCTCTGGTGGTTGCAAATGAAGCAGTGTGTACGGCGGGCTGGCGTAAAGCATATCTGTAAGTTGTTGCAGGATGCTCCTGCACTTGCTGTTTGAGTCGAACAGGTTGCGTATTGGATTGCGCTTGTACTATGGAATGCCGAACTTCATCTCGACTCAAGCTATTGAGAGATGAAACTGGCGGTGCGGCTTGTGGATGCAGTAGCTTCTGGAGCTCTTTCTCGATAATTGATAGCACCATTTCCCTCAACACTTCGCTGCTGCTGCCTAGGTTTGCTGAGAGTACATGCGGAAGAACACTACTGGCATAATGGTTGTAGTGCCGGGAGCACTACTACTATTCCCGTTATATGGTGCTGGCTTCGGTGTGAAATTCAGCCACCGTATGAGATGGGTTGCGTACAAATTCGGGAAATAACTCCTGTTTGACAACTCGCATGAAGTGACGCAGCTTTTTCACTTCTCTCATGTTCGGGTCGGCGCGTCTGAAAAGGCGGGACATCTCCTCAATATACATGCCAACAGTCTCGTTGGTGCACTGGTTCCTGGATTGTAGAACAATCTCTGCCTTCTCCCGACGATTGGTGCTTGCTTACGTAGCTACTATTTGTCATCGAAACTCGTCCCATGTCGATATGACCGATTCGTGGTTTTAATACCACGTCTTCGCTGCATCCTCCGATGCGAAGTACACGTGACGCAGTTTCCTTGCCTCGTCCCAGCCTTTGGTCTTCGCAACGCGCTTGAAGTGTTGTAACCAATCTTCTACATCTTCGAAGGCGTCGCCGTGGAAGCGCTCAGGCATGCACGGTGGGGACAGGATAAGTTCCAGTTCTGTCACCTGGCAAGCTACCGTTCCGTTGTTATCTGCGGATGCTTCCTGGAGCATTAAGGAGGGATCTGAATTCAGGCGGCTCTCCTCAAAGGCAGCGGCTCGATTGCTGGTGTACTGGAGTCAGTTCGCCAAGTTCTATTAGACAAGAATCAGGGCTCCGCTCTTTTGCGCCAAGGGCGCTTCCAATCATACCCAGCACCTCCACCAGATGTAACACATTCAACAGGAGAAACACCAAAAACTAGTTTTTTATGGGCGAACTTGTGCCCTGAAAACTAGGTGCAAAAATGAATGAGTCCGCTAGAGCGTCTCAAAAAAAGAACTGTTCATCAGCGAACGCGTCTTCTTCTTTTTCGCAGGTCCAACTCTTTCTGATTCGTGCCCGCGCACGAGAGGCATGAGTGGCGTTGCAAGAAGCACGAGCGCGCGCGAGACCGTGGACGCTGACCTTTCATTCATAATGTCGGATCAAGTAGTTAGTCTCTGTGGCAATATGATTATCAGAGACACTGTAGTGGAGTATTCCGGAAATTTTGACCATCTGGGGCACCCGAATCTGAGCACACGGGAGTAAAGCGTTTTCGTCTCCATCCAACATGCTGCCATCGCAACCGGGATTCAATCCCCTGACTTGCGGGAACAGTAAAAGTAGGGAAAAAGCTTCTCATTCGAGCCAAAAAGCGCCGTGGAATACAATATTTTCAATATATATTCTTCTTGTAGTGCCATTGTTCTTGACAGCACTGTGCGTACGAGTGAAGACTTGCCACGTTATCTTGTTGGGCTATGCGACAACTTTGATATGACGAGCAAAACTGGCACGAGACAAAGTTAAACAAGAGCTCATGTTGCCATAGCAACGCCTAGGAGCCGAGCTGAGCAATTTCACATGAAACCCCCACTCATACTAAGTGCAACACGTCCAGCTCGGCCCACATCGCTAGGGTGTGTCTAACACACGCCACACACAAATGTCCTTTTTACTCAGCAATACGCAGCAAAAATGAGAAAATGGAACGCATACAAGCTCCGGTGGTGACCATCTTTGCTTAAAGCTTTAGGTTGACCGCCCGCACGAGTTTCAGAACAGTTTGTTGAATGCCCGTGACTTTTGTCACAATGAAAACATGAATAGTTCCATCAATGAGCTTCATTTTTCTTCGTTTGAGGCCACTAAAGAATTATGCACTAAAATATTACCCATTTATCATACCTGTTGCCTTCGCGCACACTTACTGGCCTAATCACGGCAGCAGCCGACGGAGAGACGATGATTCATAGCCCGGAAGTTAAAACTGAACTTGCCGCAAGTCACCATTCATGGTGCTGGCGGCGCATTGGTGCAGTGAACTGTTGCGCCACCTGTAGGTGCGGTACGTTCTCTATTGGCCGCGAGATCTAACAGAATGGGCACCTGGCGGTGAGCGGAAGAAACCTCGCCGTGTAGATCACTCCTTGCGCCGTGTTACCGTGTTAGCGTGTTCACATAGGGGCGTACGTGGCCCGTGTCATCAAATTGCATCTTATTCCACTCTGTTCGCACAACGTTGAATGTTTGGACGTGTGCTTGTACAATATTCGCAAGGATTTTGCCGTGCAAGATTTGTGTGCAATCTAATAAACTATCGCAATTACGCTTGGATATGGTACTACGTGTAATATTTGTACCAACCATTCCCTATATGATGATGAATATAATGTTGTCGATGATGATGATTATGATAATGATGGTAAATTTAAATGGCATAAGAGTAATTCATACCAAAGAGCGCCAAACACGTGGTTGTTAGTCGACTTCATTATGGAATAAACTACTAAAAGTGACAAGGATAAAAGCGTGGAACATAGGGCCAAACATTAAGTGTATGACTATGAGTAAGCAGTGTAGAACGGGCGAAAGCTATGGGTTTTAGAAAGTCATGTGGCGTCCACAACACTCTCTGTCAGGATAGAAAGTGCGTGCTGCGCGACGTTTGAAAAAGATGTCTCAGTGATACTCTCATGGTTGACAGAAGACTAACAATAGCGAGAATATGTAAAAAAATTTGGGGACCCTTAAGCTTAGCCCTAAAGAGTTTAACGGTATAGTGAAATCCGGCCCCTGGTGCATCATTTAACCGCTAAGTGCATACTTATTAATATGCTTTGTTACATACAAACGCACGCACACAAACACGCACACAGTAGATTGGACCAGTACGCGCTATTATAGCCGAATGGGCTCGTTGTCGTCGTGACACCTGTCAAACAAAATGCGTTAAAGGAGCCCTGAAACACTATTTTAAGTAACCAAGGAATGTGTTCACTAGAAGAGCTAATTGCCTCACGAATTCAACGCCGCAAATGTTTAAGAATTCATCCAGTGCGAGTGCAGTTACAAACATTTGTCACATGCTGCAATTGCATTATCTCTTCTCTCGTCCCGACGAAAGCCCTGGAAGCTAAGCAGGGAAAGGTGGCAGGGAAAAGAAACTACCGCGCCTCGTGATCTTGAGCACTTTTTTTTCCTTCAAACGTGCGGCTTTTTCAGTGTGATCACGCATGCACGCGTGAACAAGTAGCGGCCTCTCATGGCTATCTCGGTAACTTGATTTGACGGTCACAGACACACCGACGATTTTTCACTCACAATCAACAGGGCTGATGCTGCTGGGGGTTTTCCGCGACACGAGCTCTCTAACGCTATTGCGTTAATAGAATGTAAGAAGCCTACATTGTCTATGTTTGAAACTACTTTTGAGAGAAGCTCTGATCGGTACCAAAGAAAAGAAGTGCGTGAGGTAGTACGTGGCATTTGTACAGCTCTCGGAAGTGACGAAGTCTTTCTGGTTCAAGGCTCGAGTCCATAATTAATACATGAAAGACAAACAGTGCACCAACACATTTCGCACTGTGTGGTGCTGGAGAATCGTTTAAAGGATGTGAGTGTGTTGCATGTGCATTACCAATCCTGAGTGCACAGTCACAGTGCCACTCCTTGATGCCTGTTGCGTTCTTTAGTAACATATCTTCATATTCTTGACTTTACTTTGTGCCGTTTCTTTTTTGTGTGTGTTCCTTTCTCTTGATTATGCTTCGCATTCGGTTTCTGTTGAGTGTCCTCAGGACCTCATACAGGACGACATCTACGTCTAGTATTGCGCGGAGTGCAGCTGACTTCCCAAGTTGGTGGGTGCACTGCCTCATTTACAGCTATGTTCAATGTCCCGGAATGCAGCATACCGCAAACTATACCTTAAAATCATTACAACGTGAGAGCCACATTGTCATTCGAGTACATCGTATAGTGCATTTGATGCCGTCCTCAACAAATGAAGTACTAAGTGGTGAAGTGCGAATGCGGAATTTCAACGACAACACCTCGCGAAGTTTTGGCGATTTCAAAATCCATGTGACGCCTAAAAGCATGAACAAGCATGTTCAAAGGCCTTTTAACAAACAAAAAGACCTGAAGCCATCAATTTTATGGCATCACACGTATTCATGCCAACATACGACAAGTGTGGCAAAGGTTCTTAATCTTATTAAGCACAAATATAGATTTCTATTTTT
This sequence comes from Rhipicephalus microplus, assembly GCF_013339725.1. Lineage (NCBI taxonomy): Eukaryota > Metazoa > Arthropoda > Arachnida > Ixodida > Ixodidae > Rhipicephalus > Rhipicephalus microplus. Next base: position 61,367 of record NW_023611794.1, on the reverse strand, counting down.
CGCAGATGCTATATCAAGAAGTAAACACGAAATTTTCTCAGTAGCGCAACTTTATTTATATTGTTGTAACTCAGAACACATGCAAAACATGTATAAATAAAAAAGACAAAAGATCAAGCAGCGTGCAAAACACTAGTATGACGGAATGCCAGTGACCCATTGACTGGCATATTGCGCTTCATCCGTGCCTAATGGAACGTTAGTCCGGCTTCGTGCATCTGTGTCACAGTCTAAGTAGTATAGATCACTATTACGCTGCAGGGAACAACGTTTTCAAATGCGAAGCAATTTTCAGCGAACTTCAGCGACTTTGAGCGTATCTATCCACCTATCTATCTATCTATCTATCTATCTATCTATCTATCTATCTATCTATCTATCTATCTATCTATCTATCTATCCGCTTACGTTTGGGTGCTCTTGTGCTCACCCGCTTAACTTGGCATGTACCAAAATTAGCATGGGAGGGTAAGTGGTTTGACGAATATGACGCGCTGGTCAAGACATTAATAATGTCACGATCCCGTCGCGTACGTCGTCAAACACTTCCTGCCAGACACGGCACATACACACGGGCGGGTATGTGCCGCTGGTATGCGGGTATGTGCCACAGGTGATTGACCCTTAGTATCTACCTAGTAACTACGAGAACACACATGGACAATTTTAAGGCGCAAGCATCAAGAAATACCCGACATTGGTAGCGTCGACCGTAAGAATGCAAAAAATAATTGTAAAGGTCCTAGCTGAAATCAAACTCAAGCATTCTGCGTGGCATTGAAGCACTTTACCACAGAGCTACGCCAGGTTTCAGAACTACTTTCCAAATAGACGTTAATATTCGTGAAACGCCAATAGTGGTTGCAGTGCTGACTACCCATCTTTACGAACATTACATATGTACTCCTTTAATACAGCGGTCACGTCGGGTTCCCGTCAATTGTGGGTTGTTGCCATGCGCTTAAATTGATTTATGTAGCAATGTCCAGGGCCAGCATCCTCGCGAGCATCAGCGCTTTATATCAGCTTCCGGTGTTGCTGATACGCGTGTTCCAGTCGGCATCCTTGCGCAACTGCAAACAACTGCTCATAAAAACATCTGCAACTTTTTAACATATGTCTGTGCATTCAAAATTTGTACATATCATCATCATCATCATCATCATCATCATCATCTTCAGCCTGACTACGTCCACTGCAGGACAAAGGCTTCTTCCTTGTTCCGCCAGTCAACCCGGTCCTGTGCTTGCTGCTGCCAATTTATACCCCCAAACGTCTTAATCTGATCTGTACATATATTTAGCGTCATTTTATGACCTGTCGCTCAATAAAAAATTGCAACACGGTCACCTTCGCATGCTTCGCCTAACGTCGATTCCCATGTACGTTGAATCTGCCGAGTTAATTCTCCGACAACCTATTCAGAACACCTACAACGAAGTGCCATCACGAACTTTCGCGTACGCGCTGCCAACCACCTATTCACAAAAACGTGGTGACAGCGCTACCGCGTATAGCCTGATCTCAGCGCTTCATGTCATTGTCCGATACGGTCATCATGCAAGGAGCACCGCAGTCACATTATTACAGGTTTCAAGCACCTACGAATACCTTTGTGACTACCACATCTCGATCACTTGCTGTTTCTTTGAGTTTTTGTCAGTTTTTGTTTCCTGGTGCTTCTCTTTTGCTGTCCTTCCCCTGTCACGAGCATACGTACGACGTATGTGTTGCATGCAGAACGGTAAGTGACGCTCTTTTTTAAAATAAGCGATGATGTCGTGTCACTGCCTTCATTTGCTGATCGATGGCTCCTAGTCGTTTTCCACTGTTCTTTTTATTTCTTCCGTGTAATATAATTATGTAAGGTAATCAGACAGGCCAGAAACGGTTTTTTGTCATACGTCATCAATAGCAACATGCCTTTTATTAAAAGTGCAGAGCACTTTGGCTGCCGCGTTGTTGTACGCCGGCGTACGTTGTCTTACTACAGTATACACGGTAGTATGCGGCCGTGGTCCCTTGGTGTAACGCTTCGTGTGGAGCATGCAGTGTGCGTGCACGCATCTTGTTCCCCTTGTTCTTCGAGTGCCTTGAGGATGATTGCTTATCGTCACTGGAAAAATAACTAGTGCGCTTGGCACTGTACGCAGGCGAAACCACGTACTAAAATAGAAAAAAGGAGGTAGGGAGCACAAAATCGTTACACAGAGGGAGTAAACAAATAGCAAGAAAAATGTTGACAGAACAAGAAAGGTAACGGTTGAGATAAAAAGATAGAGGAAGACATGAATAACAATAATTTTAAATAGACCGAAAAAATCTAGAAGGAGAAATGAAAGAAATAGAGGAGGGAAGCAAAAGAAACCCGAAGAGAAACAAATAAGGCTGCCGAACAACCCACTTCTTTCATGCTTGCACTCCTAGTGCAAAGTTGCCTTGTTAATTCCACGGGAAGCTTGGAAGAGAGCTGAACAATTGGTATGGGTGAATTTAGAGCAACGAAAAATACGATAAAGAGAGGCTTCAAGAATTTAGCTGTGGTCGATTTTACAGCGATATCTTGCATACGAGAAACGTTGCTTTATATTATTACGGGAAGGAGACTGACTCAGAGGGGAAGTCACCGATGTATTTACAGCCGGTTAGGCGAGCAGCGCCAGCCAGACAGATTAGCTCGTGCCAGTCTATCTGCTTTGTCTTCTTCAGCTCCATGCACTGGCACGTAGCATGACCCCCAGCGGCGGAGGCACCGTCCCTGTGCTTTAAAGGTCGTTATCTGACGCATTATTGTAGGGCTTGATCCGCGAGACGTGTACGATATCACTGGGCCGCATAGTAGATGATGATGGACAGATGGGGCTGATCTCGTAGGTGACAGGTGTTACTTGACGCAATATATGGTAGGGACCCGTGTAATGAGACAGAAGTTTTTCGGATAGGCCCAGCCGACGATGAGTGGACCAGAGTAAAACGAGGGTACCGGGAGCGAAATCTACGTCTCTATGTTTCGCATCGTACCGACGGCATTGGTTGGTTTGCGACGCCATCAGCCGAGCGCGAGCAAGCTGACGGGCATGATCAGCTCGCGCAATCGCGTCGTGGGCATACTCGGTGGTGGACGAGGTGTGAACTGAGATGACTGTGTCCAGTGGTAAAGTCGGCTATCTTCCGTACAATAATTAGAACGGCGACACACCCGCTGTGTCGTGACGGGATGAATTATACGCGAAAATTGCGTAGGGTAAGGCAAGGTCCCAGTCTCGGTGGCCGGGCGACACGTGCATAGCGAGCATATTTGTTAAAGTGCTGTTATATCGTTCCGTGAGGCCGTTTGTTTGAGGGTGGTAAGTGATTGTCAGTGTAAGTTGCGTGGAACAAGAACGCACAATGTCGGCAATGACTTGGGATAAAAATGTACGGCCACGGTCTGTGAGAAGCTGTCTCGGAGCAGCGTGAATCAATATAACGTCCCGTAACAAGAAGTCAGCGACGTCAGTTGCACAGCTGGTCGGTAGAGCTCTCGTAATAGCGTAGCGTGTAGCGTAGTATGTAATAACGGCTATCCATTTGTTTCCCAATGTTGATGTGGGAAAAGGACCAAGCAGGTCTAACCCAACACGGTATATTGGTTCCGCGGGTATGTCAATTGGTTGAAGATGGCCATCGGGTAGCAGCGATGGTGTTTTACGACGATGGAATAGGTCACACGTGGCAACGTATCGGCGTACCGAACGAGCAACGCCTGGCCAGAAAAAACGCCGCCGGACGCGCTCGTACGTGCGGGATACGCCAAGGTGTCCAGCCGTGGGAGCGTCGTGAAGTTCGGTGAGAACACAGTGGCACAAATTCTTAGGCACAACAATAAGAAGGTCGGGCCCGTCTAGTCGGAAATCGCGACGACATAGCACACCCTTTTGAATGACAAAGTAGCGGACGGAAGCATCATTTGTGGAGGATTCTATACGGCTGATGATGTCAAGCAGCTCTGGATCACACTTCTGTTCTTCCCCGATAATAAGGAAGTCGGACACTCACAAGATAGAGTTCTCCGTGGGCTCGTCAGTGTCTTCAGGATCGTCGACAGGGTACCGGTAGAGGCAATCAGCATCACGGTGTAGGTGGCCAGTATTGTAGACCACCGAATAGGAAAACTCTTGCAGGCGCAAAGCCCAGCGACCAAGGCGGCCAGATGGATCTTACAGAGAGTTGAGCCAGCAGAGTGCGTGGTGGTCGGTGACTACCGAAAATGGGTGTCCGTATAGATAAGGTTGAAATTTCGCCACCGCCCATACAAGAGCCAAGCACTCACGCTCTGTTATCGAATAGTTACGTTCAGGGGCGAATAAGAGGCGGCTGGCATATGCAATACCGCAGTCATGGCCATGTTGTTTCTGAGCCAGCACTGCACCAATGCCATGCCCACTTGCACCTGTACGAATTTCCGTAGGGGCAGCAGGGTTGAAGTGTGCCAGAATCGGAGGGGTAGTGAGAAGAGCGACGAGAGTCGAGAACGCAGAAGCCTCTTCGGAGCCCCATGAAAACGGGACTTCTTTCTTGAGGAGCTGCGTAAGCGGCCTCGCTATGTGCGCAAAATTTTTCACGAAGCGTTGGAAGTAGAAGCATAGTTCGATAAAGCTGCGTACATCTTTCGCAGATCGTGGTACAGGAAAGTTTTTGACGGCGCAGATTTTTGCCGGGTCTGGTTGTACACCGTCGGCGTCTACTAAATGGCCAAGCACTGTGATTTGATGGCGTGCAAAGTGACATTTGGCCAAGTTAAGCTGCAGGCCAGTGCGACGGAAGATTCCCAGGATGGCTGAGAGGCACTCTATGTGAGTTTCAAATGTTGGTGAAAAGACGATGATGTCGTCCAAGTAGCACAAACAGGTGGACCATTTGAATCCTCTGAGCAGAGAGTCCACCGTTCGTTCGAAGGTGGCTGGAGCGTTACAAAGGCCGAAGGGCATGACCTTTAACTGATATAGGCCATCGGGGATGATGAATGCCGTCTTTTCACGGTCCATTTCATCTACCTCTATCTACCAGTAGCCAGAACGAAGGTCTATGGAGGAAAAATAGTGGGACCCATAGAGGTAATCAAGCGCATCATCTATTCGTGGCAGAGGGTAGACGTCTTTTTTGGTAATTTTATTTAGGTGTCGATAATCCACGCACAAACGCCTTGCACCATCTTTCTTGTAGACTAGCACTACAGGAGAAGCCAAAGACTGCAGGATGGCTCAATAATGTCCGTGGCGAGCATTTTGTCGACCTCACTTTGGATGATGTGACGCTCGGTCGCCGACGCCCTATATGGACGCCTATGAATAGGATGCTCATTACCAGTATTTATGCAGTGGCTCATACCGGTAGCTTTCCCCAACGGACGGCCCCTAATGTCAAAAACGTCGATGTAGGACAGCAGAACCCGGTGGAGCTCATCAGTCTGCTGCGGCGTTAAGTTGGAAGCGATCATCGAAGTAATAGCGCTGTCGGAGCAAGTGGCAGATTGACGTTGAGCGTGGGGGTCAGAAGGGGCGGCCATCACGAAAACATCTACCACATTGTCTTCTAAGGTGCAGAGCAACGCCAAAGAGATCCCTTGTGGCAAAACTTAAGGTGTGAAGCTAAAGTTGACAACTGGGAGGCACGTAGAATTTCTGCGATGGACAGAATGGCGTGCGGTAAAGTAATGCCACGGCTTATGAGGACATCGGTAATAGGGGTCAGAACATAGTCACCGTCGGGAACTGGTGGTATTGAGACGAGCTCTATGCAGGTCAGTGTCTGTGGAGGGCGGTGCACGTGTCCCGTTGTGCAGAGGCGACTCGGCCGTTGTGTAAGAGGTTCTGTTGCGGGCAAGTGTAGACGGAGCGTACTGGTCGAACAGTCTATGAGGGCATAATGCGTGGAGAGGAAGTCGAGGCCAAAGATTACGTCGTGGGGGCATTTATCAAGGACGGTGAAGAGAACAACTGTGTGTCGATCCGCAATGCTCACACGAGCAGAGCACATTCCAACGATAGATGCTATTCCACCATCCGCAACACGGACGAACTGGGTGGTCGCAGGTGTGAGAACCTTCTTGAGCTTGGGGCAAAAATCACTCGTCATCACGGAAAGTTGGGCGCTGGTGTCGACAAGAGCAGTGACATGTACACCGTCTACTTGTACGTCTGTGAGGTTCCGTTTTGTCGGTATCGTCAAAAGAGGATTTTCGGTCAGTCCGAGCGATGCAGCGCCACCTCCGGGGGCTGCAACGCTTATTTTTCCGTCGGGGAACCTCATCGGAAGGCGGGGGAAGATGGTCGGCGGGGCTATGGAGAACAAGACTGGCGACGTTGGGGGGATTGAGAGTGGGAGTAGTGGTGTTCAGAAGCAGGTTCCTGGGCAAAATGGTCGCGGCTGGTCTCATGGCGATAGCGAGGACGTGCATAGAAGGGACGAGAGGACGGTTGTGCAGGAGGACCCCAGCGACTTCTGCAATGGCGATAAATGTGCCCGATTCTGTTACACGAGAAGCATATCGGCTTGTCATCGTGTGTTCGCCATGCGGACGGATTACGGAACGTTGAGGGAAAGCTGGTCGGGAAGGGACGTGCAGGCGTGTATCGGGGCTGGTAGTCGGTGCGGGGAGGCGGCGAGATAGAGTGAATTCCCAAGCTGGCGATTTCCTGCCGGACGACTGCTTGAATGAGAGCCAACGTAATTGGCGGAGAGGGGTTAGGGGACGTTGGTCTCACCTTAGCTGGAGCAGCCGCTTCAAGCTCCCGCCTGAGGACTCGCGTCAAGTTGTCACAAGTGTCTGGTGGATGATATGTGTCGAGACACGAGGACGTCGCAGTGGTGTTCGGGAGGCGCTGGAACTGATGGGAGATGCGTCTGCTTTCAGCTTGTTGTAACCGGCAGCATTCTTAAATGATCGCATCAACAGATGACACATTGTTGAATACCAACAAGTTGAACGCATCGTCGGCGATACCCTTTAGGATATGCGCAACTTTTTCAGGTTCAGACATATTTTCGTCAGCTTGGCGACATGTTGAAAGGACAGCCTGATTATAACCGATGTAGGGCTCCGTGAAAGATTGTGCGCGAGTCGACAACTCATTTTTCGCAGCTTCACGACGACCAGAGATGTTGCCAAAAAGCTCACGGATCTTTGCCTTGAAGCTGTCCCAGCTTGTTATGTCATGCTCGTGGTTATCAAACCAAACACGAGGGGTTCCGTCGAGATAAAACATGACGTTTGCGAGAATAAGAGTGGGATCCCACCTTTAAGTGGCGCTGACGCGTTCGTAGAGGCGTAGCCACTGGTCGACGTCGGAACCCTCGCTGCCCGAGAACACGCCGGGGTCTTTGAGTGCGGGAAGCGTCACGAAAGCTGTTGCGGGTGCTGGGTTGACAGGTCGGGCAGAAGGGGGAGTTACCGGAGAGGATGTAGCCGAGTCTTGAGTGGTCATGTTGTAAGCCGCGAGAGAGCGTCCGCTTCGGAGTTCCGTGGTGAGGACGGGGATCGCACAACTCCACCAAATATGTTACGGGAAGGAGACTGACGGAGAGGGGTAGTCACCAATGTACTTACAGCCGGTTCGGCGAGCAGCGCCAGCCACACAGATTAGCTCGTGTCAGTCTATCTGCTTTATCTTCTTCAGATCCATGCACTGGCACGTAGCAATATATCCACCTCGCTATACTGAATGTGTCCCAATGCACACAAAGGGCTGCCTAAAGAGGGCGAGAATATTTGTGTATTTGTATCCTGGGTGTAGTGTCATTTATACCAGAGTTTGACTAGTGTAAAGAAGCGTTAACAATCCCGTGCTTACTTGAAGCATGATAAATTGGAATAAAACTGCAGCGCGAGAATAATCTCTCTTTCCCCCACGTGTACGCTCCTGTACCGCTTGCATCATTGTGACCATCATAACGACCGTCATGTTAGATTTACAGTGGCGCCACCTGTGGTCCGTGAAAGTGGTGCGTTCATCTTTCGACGGTCTCTCCTAGCTGAATATTACACAAGATTACACAACACGGAGATGCCAGCAAGTCATGAAGTTTACTACGGACGTTGGGTACGCGATCTGTGTTATCATCAAAAGGCTCCTCAATATGTGTTTTGCAACTTCAAAAGTTTTATTTCGTAATACTGTGTAACATGGTATCAGCAATGCTTCGTTTTCTGTATTCGGATAAATTACGCCCTGTGTTCTCATTCTATTACAAGCAAAAACTTTTCTTTTATAACAGAGCTCACCGGCTATGCTCGACACTCAGCATAGCCGGTGCATCACTCAGACAGTAAATATTGCGCTGTTATTGAAGTACAAAGAAAAGACGGCTGGGGTAAATACTTCTAACCATAGTACTCCAGATTTGGCAGGAACTAGGTAACTTTTTAGTGCTTTTTGTTTTTCTTTTCTTTTTCATAAAACGCACACCAGTGTCCAAAGCTACAGTGCGTGAGGCCGAAGCCGAGTCACAAGCAAGTGAAATAGATTTGTTGGGTTCCATATGGTAAATTAACAAGCCGAGATCACTTCTCCAGTCGTAGTAACTCTAGAGAGGCCTGCGGGCGTTTTTCACTTGCGCGCCACTTCAGTAAGGCCTTGTCGAGCATATGCCGCCAATTTGTGTGTTTCTTCTCTTTTATTTTATTTTATGGCTGGTGCAACAGAGAATTTTGGCAGCGGCGTCTTTAGCAACCGTGCGCTGGGGCCTTGGTTGACGCTACAGAAAAAAGACAAGCTCTCCTGACATTTTATGATCATTTTTCATAAGCCACAAATAAATTAGCAGCTTGCACTAATACGCAAAGCTGTAATTAATAATGGAGCTGGGCAGCCTTCCTGGTTGGTCTTTATATGTTCCTGATTTTCTACTTTTCTCTTTTTTCATTCTACTTCTTTTCCTGGTTTTGTTTTTTCTATCTCCTTCGTTCATTTTTTTTAATTTCCCCTTTTTTCTGTCTTTTTTTCTTTCCCCATATATTTCTTTCTGAATCTCTCTCTAACTTTTTCTCTGTAGCTTAATTGTTTTTCGTATCTTTTTCTCCCTCACTGTATTTGTTTGTTTCGTTTCCTTGTGTATTGCATTGTTTTTTTTTGTATCTCTTTTTCTCACCTGCTTCCATGAAATTTTTTTCTGTGTTTATTTCATTCTGTATGCTTTTATTCTTCTACTATTTCTCTTTCCTGCTACTTTTGTCTTTTTTTCTATTTTCCTCTCTCGTTATACTCATTCTCGCTCCCAACAAAGTTATTGCATTGCACTCCAGACAAACAGGTTAAAGCTGAAGTTGAAGTTGAAGTTGAAATTTATTTGCATCATCATAAAGCGGGAATACTCGGGCAAAAAGGGAAAATCAATTCACTTGAGAAGCGCCCGAGCCCCCAAATACAAGGAACACAAAAAGGGCTAAAATATACACTAACAAAAAACTTTACCCGTTTAACAGTGCAGGTCAACCTCTAATGTTATATAATATATAGCGAACAGCTTCATATTCCTTAAAAATGCACAGAAACACTAACACCACTTGAAGAACAAAGCACTCACATCATGGAATAAAACACTCTCGTATATTGCCAATGCAGCACTCTTCCACATGAATATCTTGGAGAATCAGTTTGTTCAACAGAACTGCAAGTGCATGACGTAACATTTGCTGTCCACACTTAGTACGACAAAATGGAACGAACCAGTATTCCTTAGTGCGAAATGCATATACAACGGTATTCATTTTCAGCGAAGATATGTTAAGAAATGCATTCTCGCAGCTACACACACATTTTTGTAGTGCATACACAAAAAAAGCCTCGTGAAGTTGTGGCACGGCAACAATTTTAACCAGGCAAAAGAGCTGAGCAGTGTGTGCATTGTAATCAGCATTAGCAATATGACGCAACGCTTTCTTTTATAGCGCCTGCAGTTTGCTAATGTAAGAGGATGTGGTATTTCTCCAAGCCAGAAAACAATAGTTGAGGTGCGATAAAAAGATTGTGTTATAAAATAAAATTTTTATGGATATGGGAAGGTATGAGCAAAATTCCGCTAGAACACCTACGCACCTATCGTACGCACCTATCGTACGCACCTATCGTGCAGCAAGAATAGGCGTGCACGCAGATTTCATTCAGGCAGAAGGCGTGAAGGTTCGTCTCAGCGCCCCTTTTTCCTAATGTGTTAAGATATGCGGCTTATTTCGCCACCCCACCCCCTTCTTATGCAAATATGTGGGGCTGAAGCTGCGCACATTGATTCAGGTGACTACGAGAGGCTCCCCCCTCTTGCGCATGCTTATGCCAGTGAGAGTTCTCGCGTCGGACGCATGTATTCGGGGAGCGAAGCAGAAAAGGAGCAAAATGAAGAAGAATGCCTCTGCCAGCCGAGTTATTGCTCTGCTCGGTACAGCTATACGCTGGGGGCTGAGTCACGTGACATGCGATGTGAAGTAGGGGAAACTCATGGTGATCATATGTGGGAAAGTGAACGATGCGTATGCTTAGCTAAACACTTCCACTGTTAAAAACAATCAAGCAGAGGAATAGGGCAACGCACGCAAGCTGCATAGAATTTCTTGGAATAGTTCACAGAATTTTCGCTAAATTTCAAATGCACAAATTTACTCACCTGAAAGCACTATCGTCTTAAAACTCGGTCTTCCAAAACATAGGGACACATTAAAGAGGTGCTCAAGAAGACGCCCTGACCGACGTTGCGCTTTGTCTGGCTATTCCTGGTCTTTCTTGTCTTGCTGTGTTTTGTGTGCAACAATCCATATCCAGAAGAAAGTGAGCTCACTTGTTAAAGCTGCAATTACCGAAGCGCTCATACTGCTTCTGTAACTGTTGTATTGTCCCAAATATTTGAATTTTCTTATATGTTATGATCCTATACGATAGAAATAGTTTTTACAATTCAGGTGAATACAACATATTTCAAATGAATGGAATAAGGAATTATTGTCCCATTATTCGGTCACTAATAATTCCTAACTGCAAGGTGCGAAAACAGTTTCTGTTGTTTTTTGACAAGCATGATCCATTGCATTTGGTGTAGTAAAAGAATCTGCATTGAAATTAATTTATTTGGGTTTCAAAGGAATGAGCACAAATACAGGGAACAATCACGGCATATTGATTTATTTACACAGAAATTACCGCATCGCTCTGAGGCACTGCAAGATCGGAACTTGCCAAACAATTCTTCTAAGCACTGGGAAAAAACATGTATGCGAATATGCAAAAATGATAAGATTAATATATGTGCTCAGTTCATTAAGCAATAAACATAATCAATCGACTGATTTATCAACTCCGAACATCAATATAGATTTAGTCATGCACAATAACACTTTTGGCACTTTTAAATCAACGGTGTTTTTGAAAAATTGGTGATCCCTCGTACCTTGGTAAACGATGTTATGTGAAGCATGCCGAGGGAAGGAGACTGTGTTGTGATTTTTGAATCAGCGAAACTTGAAGATATGGCGCTTAATATATGACTGAGAGATTCCTAGGTGTAGTGTAACGTCCCAAAAACAACCATACGATTATGTGAGACACCGTAGTTGAGGACTCTGAAAACTTCTACCACCTGGAGTTCTTTAATATGCACCCAAATCTGAGCTCATAGAACTATAGCATTTTTGCCTCCACCGAAAGTGCAGCCATCGAAGCCGGCATTTGATCACGCGACCGGCGGGTCGGTAGCAAAACACCTTAGCCAATAGACCAGCGCGGCTGGGCGACGCTAAAGATATGTATAAATGTTAGACGCAGAGACATAAGTTAAACAGTCGCATGTTTACTGATGCGTAACGATGCCAACAGCAACATGGGTATTAGCAACACCAGATGTGGTAAGCCGATATCCAGCACTTGTGCCAGTGAAGATGGCGACTCTGGACACTTATAGATAAATGAGCTTCAGCGGGTGGCGCTTCACTGTGATTGCCGCTAACACGACGTGACGGCTGTATGATAGAAGTGCGTATGTGCTGTTTATAAAATTGGATAGCCAGCACTGCACTCAAAATTGACCTTTAACAAACATTGCAGTCTCCATGTAAAGCAGCTCCGAGACCTCGCCTCGCTCGGTGGTAAAATACTTCATCACCACACAGCATCATTGTTCGGGTTCAATCACTGCTAGGACCATGATATCTATTAAATGCGAAGCATTTCTTAGCGAACATTGCTGACTTTGAGCGTATCTATCCATCTATCTATCTATCTATCTATCTATCTATCTATCTATCTATCTATTTATTTATCTATCTTTCTAGCCACCTGCGACTTTTAGCTTTCCTGGCCGTTTCGATGATATTTTCAATACCAAATCTGGTATGGCATAAAATGACTGTATGAACAACATGTTTGATATGTCATAACATGAAAAGCATTAATGTATGTCATGAACGTCAGGATTTACATCCCATGGTCTTGCAGCTCTCGCGCTGGTTTCATTCACAAGGCACGTTACAAAACTGGTATGGTATGGCATGATTGCATGGCGAACACAAGTGACAGACCCTAACGTGAAAATCATGACATCGTGTCATGTAATAACATGACTACATGTCGTGCTCATGGTGCCCTCGCGGCTGCATTGCTAGCGTCACATATGCCAAACTTGGTATTTTGGTACGTGAATGAATGACAAAGGTAGTGACTATTGCAAACATAAAAATTTTGAGGTGCGTGTCATGTAACATTATGACTACATGCCACGCTCATGATGCACTGGCGGCCGCTTGGCTAGCGTCACATATACCAAATTTGCTATTACCGTACCTCAATGGATGACAAAGGTATGTGGATGGTGCAAACATGATAATCATGAGATGCGTGTCATGTAACAATATGACTACATGCCATGTTCATGATGCGTGGGCGGCCATTCAGCTATCTTCACTTACACCAAATCAGGTATTACAAGACGTGAGTGGATGACGAAGATATAATGCTAGTGCGAACATGACAAACATGTCATGCGTGCCATGTAACGACATGACTACATGGTACGCTCATGATGCATTCGCGGTCGTATTGCTAGCTTCAGTTACACCAAATTTGGTATTACGTGACGCGAATGGACGACACAGGTAAATGACATATCCAAACATGATAACCATGGCATGCGTGTGATATAAAATCATGACTACATGCCACACTCATGATGCGCTCACGCCCGTTTCGCTAGATCCGCCTATGCAAAATTTCGTATTACGTAACGCCAATGGATGACGAAGGTATGTGACTGGTGCAAACATGATAATTATGAGATGCGTGTCATATAAGAACATGACTACATGCCAGAGTCAAGGCATGAATACATTTCGACGTGACGCGGTGCGCGTGCTCGCCCGCGTTCATTTCGTCACGTCACGCCGGCGTTGCCACGCCAGGCGCCGGTCCTGCCATATACTCGCAGGCGCGTGCCGGGCTGCGTTGCCTTGACGCATGCGCGTTTCAGCGCGTTGGGCGCCCCTAAATCAATCACGAAAATGGGGAGATGAAGTGTTGTCTGGGCAACGCATCGGCGCAAAATGCAGCATGTCGCATTTCGCACCAGTTGCCGTCGGGCCGCGCCGACGGACGCTGGTTGCGCCTTGCGTCAGACTATAGAGAACTCGCGTTTTGGTAACCTAGCGTCGCTGTGCCGAGCGTGCATGCGCTTCAACGCTACATTGGAGTATATTGGGCCCTTCATGATGCGATTGAGGCCGTTTCGCTAGCTCCACATGTACCAAATTTGGTGTTATCTTGCCTCAATGAATGACAAAATATATGAATGGTACAAGCAGGATAATCCTTCCACGCGTGTGCTGTAAGAACATTACAACATACCACGCTCATACCGTGCTCGCGGCCGTTTCGCTAGCTGCACCTATACTACGTTTGGTATCACGTGGCGTGAATAGATGACAAAGGTAAACGGCACATCCAAACATAATAATTATGACACGGAAGTCATGTACGGCATCATTTACATCCACCTCATAACGCTGCGCTGATTTCAGTTACATATGGAAATTTCTCATTAGTGCTTCGTTTATCATTGATTCCCGCTGTACTTGGGATCTGCCAGTTTTTTTAGTGCATTCATCATTATCGTCATCATAACTTTCCCCAATCAAAGCCTACAGTAATTGTTTAATGTGGGCATCATGAATGCACTCATCATCACATTCATCGTAAATCTTCACGTGGCCACTTATGAAGGCTTCTAATTTGGCAGTGCGATCATCATCGCTCATTATCGCCAACATCAACTTGCCAGTCCTCACCTTCGAAATTTTCACCACCATTTTTTTATAAAATTTCAGGGTCTCTTCGCCTGCGCACAGCTCTATATAAACGTGTCTAACATCTTGATCAATATTGATTATGATTACTGTTCGTGGCTACTTTCAAACTCAGTTTCTTCACAATATGCAGCAATATTCAAGAGGGATTTGCTTGTTGAAAGCTCTGTTGCATAGCGCATATCACAAGCGCAACTAAAAATAGCAAATGAAGAAGTAAAAGTACTGTAGAACGCTGAGTGCTTACGGCACACGCGACTGCATAGGCTGGGCATGTCTCGTTGACTTCGGCCTCCGTCCGGTCTCTCTCGACTTAAGACAACAGTGCGTTGACGACTGTGGCTTGGTGCCACTTTCACCAAAATTTTCGTCTTCCGAATCGGCATGGAAGACAGTGCTGCTTGCGATCATTGCGGCAGCGATGAAACAATAGAGCACATTCTCTGTCACTGCCCTCGTTACAGCGTGCAAAGACGGCAGCTAGCTGCTGTGTTAGCTCGCCTTGACGACAGACCTTTGTTAGAACTTCATAGCACTCTATAGTCTGACACAAGGCACAACCAGCGTCCGTTGGTGCGGCCTGATGGCAACCGGTGCGAAATGCGACATGCTGCATTTCGCGCCAATGCGTTACCCAGACAACACTGCGTCTCCCTCTTTTCTTGACTGAAAACGCCGAACGCGCTGAAACGCGCATGCGTCAAAGCAACGCAGCGCGGCGCGCACCTGCGAAAATATGGCAGGACTGGCACCTGGCGTGGCAACGCCGGCGTGACGTGTTGAAATGAACGCCGGCGAGCACGCGCACTGCGTGACGTCGAAATGTATTGGTACCTTGACTGTGGCATGCAGTCATGTTCTCGCATGACCCGCATCTAATGATTATCATGTTTGCGCACCAGTCACATACCTTCGTCATTCATTGGCATCACGATATACCATATTTGGCATATGGGAAGCTATCTAAACGGTCGCGAGCGCATCATCAGTGTGGCATGTAGTCATGTTGGCACTTGACACGCATGTCGTGATTATTATGTTTCGATGTATTATTTATCAATGTCGTCCATTCGCGTCGCGTAATACCGAGTTTGGTACATGTGAAGCTAGCGAAATGGCCGCGAGCGCATCATAGGCGTAGCATGTGCACGTGTTGTTACGTGACACGCATCTCATGTTTATCATGTTTGCACCAGTATCTTACCTTCGTCATCCATTCACGTCCCGTAATACCAAATTTGGTATAATTGAAGCTAGCAAAATGGCCGCCAGCGCTTCATGAGCGTAGCATGTAGTCATGAGGTTTTATGACACGCATCTCATGATTGCCATGTTTACACCAGTCACATACCTTCATCATTCATTAACGTACAGTAATACCAAATTTGGTATATGTGACGCTAGTGAAACAGCCGCGAGCGCATCATGATCGTGGCATGTAGTAATGTTGTTACGTGAGACGTATGTCATGGTTTTCATGTTAGGGTCTGTCGCTTGTGTTCGCCATGCAATCATGCCTACCATACCAGTGTTGCACCATGCCATGTGAACGAAACCACCACAAGAGACAGACAGACAGACAGACAGACAGACATAGATAGATAGATAGATAGATAGATAGATAGATAGATAGATAGATAGATAGATAGATAGATAGATAGATAGATAGATAGATAGATAGATAGATAGATAGATAGATAGATAGATAGATAGATAGATAGATAGATAGATAGATAGATAGATAGATAGATAGATAGATAGATAGATAGATAGATAGATAGATAGATAGATAGATAGATACGCTCAAAGTCGTCGAAGTTCGCTGAAAATGTTTTGCGTTTGAAATCGTCCCCAGGCAATGTTTCAATGCAGAACGAAGAAGGAAAGCGGGGCTAGTGTAAGGGGTGTTTCAAAGGTCCATATCTATGTACACTTGTTTTCTTCTAGAAAAACAGCGAAACTTTCCAGGTTTCTCACTTATGTACACTTTCATGTTTATTATTATTGCACACACAGAAAAAGTATTTAGATGGGCATGTGAACTAGTTGTGGCATGTAAATTGTAAATAGGTTTCCGGCTAGCCTAAAGATAAAGATTTTTTTAAATTTAACCAACCTCATAACGCATATACGACTACTCACTAGATTTTCATTTGAATGACAATAAAATGAATAAATAGAGGACTACTTCTCTTCCTTACGCCAGCTTTTTGATACCATTATATTTTGACAAAAACGTAGCCTTTATTGTTTCCAATGTTCACTATGATATTTTAAATGGTCACTGCAGAAAGCGGCGCAATCAACGGAGCAATACTTTGTGCATTGCAGGGTCAGAATTTGACATCCTGATAAAGAGTTCCTCCTATAGGATAAGACCAGACAGTAGTTGTGCGAAGAAGTTCAAAGAGCACTCCAAAAAGAAATTAAAAAACGCCAGGAGGATTTACAACGCTAGCTGCCATAAGCTTTTATCACTACCTAAAAAAATATAAAGAATTGTTGCTAGAGTATGACACACCAGTGTCTTCATATGCAAACCTGCCTAAGATGGGAAATAAAATTTACTTTGGCTACATTGTTTTGGCTGATGTCAGCTTGATAATGTCCTACTCTCGTGAAAATCTGAGCTGGGCAGCAGCGAAACTCTCTTAGATAATATCTGGATACTGTTTGGGTATCTTATATTTGTATCACTATAGGTGTTGCGCGCCATGAATCAGTGTCTGTATTTGTAGAACACCAAATATAGTGTCATGTCTCTTAAAACACAATATACTTCTACCACGCCATCTTGTATCTTTCTGCCCGAGACCTCCAGTGAGGGCATGTGATCACGTCGGTTCGTACCCGTTGGTGCAGCGGCAGAGTCACGTGGTGTGGTATCACTTCCGCCATCTAGCGAAAACCGCCAGGCCTGCGTATAGGCCTGCTGGTTTTTTTACATGCTTCTTACTCAACCTGGCGGCACAATAACAGTAAAAGCTGCAAGAGTGGCCTTTCTAGAGCTTGTTGAAACACTCATGTATTTCAATGGGCTCTAGAACAGTAGCCGAGACTAATTGTTAAACTTGGGGCTCTCACACCTGTGGTTGTACGAGTCATAAAACGGGGAATACATAGTGGTGACTGCACAGAACATGGTGCAGTTCAAGAACAAAAGCATCTTGGAAGGCCGACTCCTGGAGAGAACAGCGAAACGATGATCCAGCAACCTTACAAGCCACGCTATATCTCGAACGGAAGTGCAACACCGGTGGCGGTCGGATACCGCGAACCACACCTCAGTGTTCTCTATCAATGTCAAACGCTGAAACAACGCTACGCGGAACAAGCGCCGTTGCGGCCACGACAGCGTCAACGTGACGATCACAGGAGTACGTTCGCCGCGGCGAACGCCCGCTTTGGAAGGGAGATTCTCTAGTTGCACTTCGTCTTGGGCTGTGACATCAGTGACCGCCTGTGGTTCGGCAACAACCACTGTGATTAACACAGAGCAAAATGCATTTAAGCGCTAATTACACTCTTCTATGACCACGATCAAGCGAGGCACAATGTGCGGCATGTGAAATAAACACTGTAGTAAGCCATGTCAAACGTGTTTGTAACATCTATAAGAAGCGCGGATATGTAGGGAATAATAGTGAAAGGCTCAGTGCAGCATCGGGTTCAACCCACTGCTAAACACCTGGGCCGCAAGTTTCAACTTTCGCTGGTTAACCATTCGCACGAAGTGCTTGGGCTGTATTTTTTGTCTATACTTGGGTGTGCCATGAGCATATTACTTCAGCTCAAACCTGTGAACACAGCGCTAACGTTTGTCAATGAGCAGTAAAATTTATCACGTTTTGCTTCCAATGCTTGATAGACTCTCTTTAACTCGCTCACGATACACTCGCGTTTTCAAATCAGTTATTTCAACGCCTTTTAGCTAATGGCATTCAGAGTTACCATGCCTGTTACCACTTTGTGGCGCCCCAGCAGGCTCAGGTTTCACTACGGATGTCACACGATTTTTCATAGAGAGTCAGCTGACTCAGTAGGCTTCACCGTAGGTGTTTTTATCTAGCGGCAATGTACATGCTGACATTATTACCTAATGGACTTACTATCATTAACATCCCACACCTGCAATAAAAGCAGAAATAAAGCTGCGTCTCATGACAGTCACCAATAGCGTTGTGGTGACGAGAAAGAAGAGTGGGCGACCATCTGAAGCCGTTGTCACAGAGTGCATTTGTATGAAGTTGTATGCCAACTCTAACAAACAAATAAAGAACTTATTCATAACCACCGGTCTACACTATCGAAACTACGTAATGGAGTCTCATGCCTCTGCAAATGCTTAAATTGTTCATAAACTTCTATGTCAATTATACAAGTGTATACAGCGGAATTCATTGTATCCGCATGCATTTTGTGTATGTTTTTGAGTTGTTTCATTGATATTGCTTAGTTGTGAATTTTAACGAGAGTGACCTCTAATTCTTAAAATGTGTTATGTAAACTTCTTATGCTATTTATGTTTGAATTTTGTGCGTACAATTTCAGGTTGCTTGAAACCAATGTATTGAATATATATATATTGTTTGTCAGTGCTGATGTCTAAGCTTTGCACTGTCACGGACTGCGGAGGGACAAGGGCCTTTGTCAGGCTGTTCGCCTTTAGCCCTTTGCCCCTGCAGTGAGCTCTGTATCCGGCTTACTGTAAATAAAAATACTACTACTACTACTACTAACGGCAAGTACAATATACAAGAAGTGATATTACCTAGAGCATACTCTTGTTACAGACACATATGGGCATCCAATTGGGCTGCCTAGCTAAACCTTTTTTTACAAAAGCGTTGTACAAAATGTGGCTATGCAACAATCAATCAATAATTGAATCAATCAATCAATCAACCAGTATTCTAACATGCCGTGGAACACCCATTAGATCATAGCGCAAGCGAGGACAAGTATAGTGAATACAATTAAACAATGAAAGCAATAAAACAATACAAATAAGCAATACAAAAAGACGCACTTTATAACTATCTAAAAAAGAGTGAAAATACGCAGAAGAGAAAAACCTTTAGATTGTGAGAAAGTATGTTAAAATTCCAGAACTGTAATAAAAACAATCACAATGGACTGTGAAAACCATCAAAGTGATACAAGTTTAGAACATAAAGACTTTGTAATTTGTGAAACAATGAGTGTCGAAAGAACTTCGCAGGTACATGAATCGGTTCTTTCTTTCTGGTTAATTTATGCAAAATCCGAAAATTTACACAATTGAGAAATAAAGCACATGATAGCACACCCTGAACTACCTTGTAAAGAAATAATAGGTCAGCGCGATTTCGGCGGCAGTGAAGTGATGGCTATGATAATATCTGGCCGTCTAAGAACGAGATCCAGAGTCATTTCTCGCAAAACGATGATTGAAATTGCTTATAAATTTTATGTCGTCACTGGCAGATTTATCACTGCCATTCCAGATCACAGATGCATATATAGGTTCAGGAAGACATATAGTGGTGTAGTACTTGTGATTGGCTGTAGGAGAACCTAATTCTGGAGAGATTTTTCAAATAAAGCCGAGAGAACGAAGACCACACATGGCAGCGCGTTTAGTGTGAGACAAAAAATTTTGTATGCTATTGAAAAGAACACCAAGATCAGCGAATTCATATAACCTTAAAAAAGACGTGGTATTGACAGAGTATGGGAATGACACAATGGACGTTTTGTAAGACATACTCATGAATTTGGTATTTGAGGTACTCAGATAAAAGTCGTTGTTATCACGTCATTCGAAAAAAGAACACAAATCTAACTGCAGCAAGCAACAGTTGTTAACTGAATGAATTTCTTCAAGTATCCTAATGCCATCCGTATACAAGACAAAAGAACAATGATGAATTGCAAAAAAAAAGACCGTTAACGTAAATTACAAAGAAGAGTGGGCCCAATACCGACCCTTGAGGGAGTTGACTAGTCTTTTTGTACACGGAAGACGACTGGCTCTTTACGGCAACATAACTTGATTTCTAAAGCAGATACTTGTGCAGGAGATTCACTACAGACCAGTCAACATCAATGTTAGCAAGTTTCTTCAAAAACAGTTTGTGGCTGACTACGTCAAAAGTCTTGTTCAGGCCACAGTAGACTACGTAAACTCGTCCTTTCTGAGGAATAGGTGAAGGAATACACGTCACGAAACTAGCAAGGTTGGTGGTAGTTGAGCGGCCAGTAAAAAAGGTGTGTTGAATAATAATAATAATAATAATAATAATAATAATAATAACGTAAAGATTGTGCCTAATATTGCATTGTAGTACTAATAAAACGGCTTTTTTATTGCTATCATTATGGCAGTAACTTTTATTGCTATTATTATTTGTAGGTTTCATGGTAGTGAAGTTACGCTTACAAAACATGATAGACCTAACAGACAGCCATTGCTGTAATCTTTCATCTTAAATATTATTTAGCAGGGCGCTTTTCCTTTATCAGCATCATCATCATCAACATTATGATCAGTCTGAATACGCCCACTGCAGGAAGAAGGCCTCTCCTTGATCAGCCAATCAACTCAGTCTGGCGCTTTCTTTTGCCACATTATACCTGCGACCTCTTTCATCTCATAGGCTTTTCTAACTTTCTGTCTCCACTGCGTGTGTTTGGTTTCTTTAGGATGCCAGTGAGTTAGCCTTAATGACCAGGGGTTATCGTGTCAACGTGCTACGTGCCCGGCCTATGTTCATTCCTTCTTGATTTCCATTATGATATCATTACCTTGGGTTCTTCCCTCACCCACTCTGCTCTCTTCTTGTCTCTTATGGTGAAACCTATCATTTTCCTTTCCACCGCTTGCTACTTTGTCCTCCATTTAAGCTAACTGCTCTATGTAAGCCTCGAGGTTGCTGTTCTGTACTGGCAAAAAGCAGCTGTAATATACCTTCCTTTTGAGGTTAGTGGCAGATTCCCATTCATTATTGGAAAATGCTTCCTGAATGCGATCTGCCCCATTCCTATTCTCCTATGTAATTCACTCTCATGGTTCGGCTCCACGGTTACTACCTGTCTTAAGTAGACATATTCCTTTACACCTTCAACCATCTCTCCACTTATAGCAAAGGGCTGTTTTCTGCCTAGACTCTTGCACAATACTTTAGTTTTATGAATATTAATCTTCAGACCTACTATTCTGCTTTTTGCGTCTAGTTCAGTACTCTTAGGCTGTAATTTGTTCCATGGGTTACCCATAAAGGCAACGTCAGCAGCGAGTTGCAGTTTACCAAAATTCTGTTAACTCTTATCCTTAACTCTTCCTACTCTAGGGCCCTGAAAACCTCCTGTGAACACGCACGAAATAGAATTCAGGGAAATTCTGTATCCCGGCCTCACACTTTCTTTGTTGGTATTCTGTCACTTTTTTTACTACGGTGGCTGTGGATGTAAAATAGAATTCTTGCAGTATGTTTATTTAGGGTTCATCAATGCCCTGATTTGGTAATGCCTGCATTACTCCTGACTTCTCGACTGAGTCAAACGCCTTCCCAAAATCTACGAAGGCTAAGTATAGGGTTTAGTTGTATAGACTTTATGCAAACTTGCTACGATCTATCGGCCATCGTGTGCATACCACTATCAGCTGGCTGTCCCCAGAGCGAAGAGCAAGCTAATCGGCCTGTAAATTTTCAAGTCTTTGACGTTTTCTTTCTTAGGAAGTAAGGTGGTGTTGGCGTTCTTTCAAGATTAGGTACCCTTCCCGTCAAGAGACACTTCGTATATAAGGTGGCTGATGTTTCTAACACAATTTTTCCGCCATATTTCAGGAGGTCCAATGTAACCTTATCCTAAACAGCGGCTTCACCTCTTCGTGTTTACTCAAGGGCTTTCGTTACTTCCCCTGTCGTTACTGGTAGTATATTAAATTCCTCTGGACTTTTATTTCTTCTCACGATATCATCCTGGTTGTTTTGGCCTTTTTACAGCTCTCTGTAGAACTCCTACACCACCTCAACTATTCTATACATATTGGTTACGAGACTGTCATCCTTGTTACTCAAACATACGTACGATTTTTTCCGATGCACAAGCCTGCCTTCGCAGCTTTTGAATGGAACTTGTTTACACCGCATCCGATCGAACGTTACATATACGAATTATTTCAAAAACGAAATTGGACTCTCAGATTCACCTTTTTGTGTACAATGTAATCCTATAAAACACATCAGTCATGTCATCTGTGAGTGCATGTCATCTGTGAGTGATTTACGCACGAGAGAGACAGTGTCTGAAGATGACCCTAAAAATACAACAAGACACAAGCCTGTAAGTGAAAAATATTCGGGGCCCATGGCAGAACATCTCCAGTGCGTTGGACTCCACAAATTGCTACTGATAATCTTACGGGCCAGATGTTTGAACGAAATGTTGTAAAGAGTGCAGTGCGTGTGAGCAACTATATATGTGTTATGTGACTGTTATGCGTGTGTGTGACTGCATGCGTCATGTGTTTACTGTATATATCATAGTCATCAACCAGCACCAGGAGTAGCCTGTCGGGTGAAAAACCAGGCAGACCTCTCCAGTTCTCCATTAAAACAATTTTCGCTCTCTCTCTCTCTTCTGATGTCGGCTACCTTACGCCTATTGATTAATTTCGAAAGCTCTAAATGCTCTTCTTTGTCGGTTGCATATAATATTTTCATTGTGTGTCGTCTTATAACAACATTTTTTTCGTCTTTTGAGATAACCTGCCATTGTCCTGTGTAGAGACTGTACCTCCGCCTTTCGTTGCACACTTTTTGATGATGCAAGTAATAATATCGTTCTTGGGTCAACGCTAACGTCGTTTATCTTGATTAGTGCCTTGAATCTATTCTCAAGCGAGAGGCTACATTCATGTATTTTCTCTCTCACCGTTAGTTTATTAGGCGGCTTCTTTCGTATCATTTTTTGTCTTTGCTTTTCTTAAGTCTAGATGAATACGAGCTTTCACCATTGTATGGTCACTGCATCTGATCTTGCCAAGTACTTCTACATCCTGTGCAACGCCTGGGTGAGCACACAGAATGATGTCTATTTCATTTTTAGTTTCGACATTAGGACTTCGCCAAGTTCACCCACAGTTAGCCCGTTTTCTAAAGTAGGTTTTCAAGATTCGTAAATTATTACGTTTTGCGAACCTTATTACAACTCCCCTCTGGCATTTCTAAAGCCGATGCCATATTCTCCGACTGCACGGTCTCCGGCCTGTTTCTTTCCTACATTGGCATTAAAGCCGCCCATCAGAGTAGTGTACGGTCCCTTTACTTTAATAATGACTGACTTTACGTCTTCATAGAGGCGTTCAAACAAATGGTCATCATGACGAAATGTAGGCCTGTACCACTTCCATCTTATACAGTTTTTCAACCTCATTTAGATACTTGCCATATTCTCACTGATGCTATAGTATTCTTTTATGTTGCCAGCGATAATATAGTGTATAAGACACCCCATCCCTAGTTCTTTTCTGTCAATTAATCCACGGTAGCATAGAACGTATCCGTTCTTCAGCACTGTATAAGCCTCACATATCATCCTCACTTCACTGAGCCCTATTTGATCGAACTTAACATCTTCTGGTTCCTCGAATAGGATATATAGGCCAGCCTCACTAGATAGGATTGTAGCGTTGAAAGTAGCCAGGTTCGAATATCTATGATGGACTGTTCTGACCCCGAGATTCTTAGCATCCTCCGCTGCGTCGCATGTCTTACCGCCGCCTTGGACAGCTGACTCGCAGCCGCTGGGAACTGAGAGCCAAAAGGTAATTGCTTTATTCATGGGAGGTCTTGGTCAGGTACTGCCCCTGTGTAGCCAATCCCGCTCTGGTGAGAGAGTGCATTACCGGCACGTGGTCACCAGTGAGGATGCGCCCCAGACCTCTTCTTTCTTTTAACGATTCCATATTATGCGTTTTAAATAAATATACGATTGGTAATCGTCCGCCATCGGCATTCACACCGAATTTCGTCACAGCATGCTATACTCTGTTTCAGAAGTTCCGTGCAGCAGAGCCAAGGTTACACTACCCTCGAGCGCAGGCTGTTGCAAAGTGAGATGTAGTGCCCCATATGCATAGCCCGTTATTTGTCCTCATGACTTTTTCAAGAGGTCTTGTCGGAGGATTTTTGCTTGAAGACTTCTCTGCGTGTTGTAGCTGTGATTTGTATGACAATTTTGTCGCACATTATGTATGAAACAATTTTTGTGGCTCCATGATACTGAAGAAAGAGTTCTTGCTTGTACGTGATATAACATGCAAATGACGAAAGAAATAATGCTGTAGTGGCTCGTATGTGTTTTGTTTTTCTTTTGAAGTACGAACGAATGGTAGGACACTGTCTACAATTTTATGAGTAGTCCGCACAGCCAGAGCATCCACAGAGTCGCGGAGGACCCTGTTTTGGGTTGTGATTATACCGCGGTGGCGGATTCGGTCACTCCTGCAAAAAAGGCGGTGCCTGGTTCACCTGAGCGATTTCATTCCAAGACCGGCTTTTACGAGAAGAGTACGAAGTCGATGGCTCTGAATGTGTTCGGGACAGTGACTAAAGAGGGCGGCAGAAACACAATCATGAGCTCTCTCATTATGAAGAGAAACGCCGCGTACACCAATGTCAGCGAGCGTGCGCTGTACAAGTGGGTAGCAGAGCACGATAAGCACGGCGAGGTACTTTCAACGAAGACGCTGTCTCGCAGCGGTGGCAGGTGCCGTGATCGAGATCAGCTGCTGAACGATTTCGACCTTGGTGTGTCGCGCAGAGTTATGAATGGTTTCCATAAACGGCGGGAAATTCCAACGGTGCGCAAGCTTGCGGCATACTTCAAAGAAGGTGACTAAGATGACTCGCTGCCGACGGTGTCCGCGAAAACTATTCACAGGATGCTGCTCAAGGTAGGCTTCAGCTTTAAAAACGTTCCCAAAATTCGCTCCTGATCGAGGCCACTCACATCATGCAGTGGCGACGCAAGTACACAATGCCGCTGTTGGCTTCGCGGCATTATTTTGAGGACTTTGTGTGTTCCCACTCTCGACGGCCATGCCTTTCGCCGGCTACAGCTACAGCTCCCAGTAGTATATGTTTTCTAGCCATCGATGACGTGATGGCAGCTTCAAAGCTGAAGTATTGAAGTGCAGACAGTGTTGTGCTATTGACCTGAAGGCCATCTCGTGTCAATCCTGTTTTCTTCGTGGGTCGTAGGGTTGCTGTGCCCCATGGTGTCTACAGCTACAGCTCCCAGTGCTGTGTGTTTTAATGCGATCATTGCCTTAGTGGGAAGTTCAAAGCTGAAGCATCGAAGTGCACACAGTGCTGTGCTATTTACTTAAAAGTCATCGCTTGTGGCCCCTGTGTTTTTCGCGTATAATGCGGTTGCTCTGCCTGATGGCATCTACAGGTGCAGCTCGCAGTGCTGTGAGTAATAATGCCATGGATGCCGAAACGGACACTTTGAAGCTGAAGCGTCGAAGTGCAGACAGTGTTTTGCTTCTTACTTGAAAGCCACCTCTTGTCACCCGTGTGTTTTTTATGTGTCATATGGGTGCTGTTTATTTCATGTATCATACGTCGCAAGCAGTTTATCATTGGGTTGCACTTTCTTCTTCGGTTTAAGGGACACAATCACAGATCTTGCTTTCATCGAATGCAGTCCTTATGTGCGGAACAAAAACATCATCTAGTGTTGAAATAACAAGACCACATTTTATGAGAAATGCAGACAATATTATTTAGCCTGCTTATTATTAGAACTGCGGAATGGCTGAATTGAAGCAAGCTGACCGCTGCTGTTTTGTCTGCTGTTGTCCTTACAATTACTCTTCTCAGGAATTTCCAGTTCGACTAAAAGGAGCTTGCTTAGGCTGTCAGGAGACAAACAATGAGCAGCGATGTCCTTATTGGTAGTGCTCTAGACATATGGGGTCCATGTATGATGGTAGTGAACTGGAACATGCTGAGGTAATTTCGTAACAATAATGTCCCACTGCGTGGATGAGAAGACGACCTATTAACTCCAAGTAACTGCAGGTTTTAGATGTGTACGAGTGCATTGACACAGGGTTGTAAGAGAGTGGGCTTGGCAGCACCTTCTTCGGATGGACGCTCATGCATTTCTGCTTTTTCGTCCAGATTGCCCTGTTGCGGGCGGATGCCGCCACGGGATTTGCAGATATTGCCTCACCGCAAGACAGTACCATCGCGCATGCGCAGGGACAAGGCCTCGATGGAACATCATCATGGGAAGCTACGCCTCAGGTGTTGTGTCGACGCCATGACGTTCGCAGTGTGACGTCAGCGGACACTGACCAGCTAGGCTATAAAACCAAGGTCCATCTTCAGCGGCCTTTCAGTGGGCTGGGCAGCACCTTCTTCGGACGGACGCTCATGCATTTCTGCTTTTTCGTCCAGATTGCCCTGTTGCGGGCGGATGCCGCCGTGGGATTTGCAGATATTGCCTCACCGCAAGACAGTACCATCGCGCATGCGCAGGGACAAGGCCTCGATGGAACATCATCATGGGAAGCTACGCCTCAGGTGTTGTGTCGACGCCATGACGTTCGCAGTGTGACGTCAGCGGACACTGACCAGCTAGGCTATAAAACCAAGGTCCATCTTCAGCGGCCTTTCAGTGGGCTTGGCAGCACCTTCTTCGGGCGGACGCTCATGCATTTCTGCTTTTTCTTCCAGGTTGGTGACAAATATCCTGTCTATCAGTCTATTCGTGACGATTCTCTTTCTTTGATAGTGCTGCCAAGCCCACAATGTTTGTTTGTTTCCCTGTGTGACTGTTTGATTGTCATTAGATTGCTCTTGTTAGCATCGGGAGACGTGGAGCTGAACCCAGGTCCGTCTTCGAAATCAGAATCCGAGGCTACTGTAAACAGTCAGCTTCTTAGAAAAATCTTAAAAGAGCAAACGAAAACCAATAAGACGCTCACCATGCTTTCTGCCAACCTGAAACAAGAGGAAAAAACTATAGGTGGTGTTCAAGAAAGGATAGCGTCGATCGAAAAAGAGCTTGGACGGCTACAAAATGCGAGGAAAAGCTGGTTGAGCACGAAGCAGCGTGCAAGGGGACGAGGGAACTAGTGAAGGAGCTTACGATTAAAGTTGATGACCTTGAAAACCGAAGTCGAAGAAACAACTTGATAATTTATGGATTAAGTGAAGAATCAAAAGAAGATAACAAATCTCTGCAAGACAGGGTTCAACAACAAGTATTTAAGGACTTACTCGGCGTCGAAGTGAATTCGATAGAGCGCATCCACAGAGTAGGTTTTAAACGTGCTGGGAAACACCGACCTATTATGTTAAGGCTATTTGATTACTCTGAGAAAACTACAATTATGTCGGCTTGTTTCAAGCTAAAAGGAACACAGATTTCCATATCTGAAGATTTTTCCAAGAGAGTTCGCGACTTACGCCGCAGGTTGTGGCATTCGGCAGCAGTGGAAAAAACCAATGGAGCAAAGGTTTCACTCTTGTTTGATAAACTGAAAGTAGACGATAAAGTTTATATCTGGGACGACCTTTCAAACCAACGGCTGGAAGTTACACGACGTGATGCGCAGGCCCGGCGGAATTCTGGTCATTCTGCAACAACCCGAGTGAACACGAGAAGCAGCAGTAAAAAATGACAGCCTGTGAGCAAAGTTCTCAGAGTTGTTTCACTGAATGCGCGGAGTGTTGTTAACAAAGCCAGTTCCCTTGAAGACGTTATCTCCTGTTACCAGCCACACGTCTTAGTAATCACTGAGACATGGCTACATGCAGATGTGCAAGATTCGGAAGTCATACCGTCTTCTTACAAGCTTATTCGTAAAGATAGGTAGTCACGCGGGGGAGGAGTAGCAATCGCTATTAAAAATAACGTCGCATTTACTGTTTTGGATGGCATCAACAACCACGAAAGCGTGTGGTGCAGAATTAAATTTCTTGGTAAAAGAATACTTTTAGGGGGCGTGTATCGACCACCGAGTTCTTCGCCCGAATACTTAGAAGCCATTCAAGACTACCTTGCAGATAATACAAATTCTCGATCCCGGATTATATTAACAGGAGATTTCAACCTACCGGGTATAAACTGGGCTGATTTTTCTTATGATGGCAAAGAATCTCGAAGTGCAGATATACTGATTACGACCGCATTCAACTTCTGCTCACAACAACTAGTTTATGAGGCTACTAGGGTTGACAGTTCATCATCATCCCTCCTTGATTTGGCACTGGTTAGCAGCTCGTTCCAAGGTTGTTCAGCCAATGTAGAAGGAATATCTGATCACAAGTTGCTTGCTGTGTCATGTCCTGTTTCGGGAACACGTTCATTTACTACACCGTCGGATACTTTCGTGAGAGATTACACTCATGCGGATGATAACGCTATTTTAGAATATTTGGAATCGCGCTTTGATTGTTTTAGCCAAGTTAATAATGTCAATGAAATGTGGTCAAATTTTAGAGAAATTGTTCTCTTTTGCGAGCAAAGATATGTGCCGTTAAAAAAGAAACGAGTTAATAGAGAATATCCGTGGTTCAAGAGAGATATGATTCATTTGAAACGCAAAATTAAGCGTCAGCGCAAGTGTCAGAACACGAGTGATTTTTCAAGCCTTACTTCTAAGCTGCGAGAACTAACGCGATCGGCAAAGGAAAGATTTTTTTCAGATACTCTACCGTCATTCATGAAGAATGAACCCCAAAAATTCTGGCGCTATCTGTCAAAAGATAAACGAGGCATTTCAGAGATCAGGGTCGAGGAAGAAAGTATTGTTGACGCGACTACCATTGCCAACAAATTTAATGTCTTTTTCCAGTCCGTTTTTACACGGACAGCCACGCATGCTCAGTTGCGGTCATATGACTCTGATAGCCTCATGCCAGAAGTGGAAATCACTGAGGATGGAGTCCTTTGCCTTTTACACAAACTAGATGTAAAGAAATCACCTGGTCCGGACGGACTATCTAATACTTTTTTGAGTAGATATGCTGTTTGGGTGGCAAGATATTTACATCGCATTTACACTGCATCGTTAGACGCTGCAGTTATTCCTGATGACTGGCGCTCGGCAAAAATAATTCCGGTACATAAATCGGGCTCCACTTTGGAAGTTAACAATTACAGGCCTGTTTTCCTAACTAGTACTTGCTGTAAATTATTTGAGCACATTATATTTAAGGCCATGATCACTTACTTAGAAAATAACAAACTACTGTATGCCCAGCAGCATGGATTTAGGTCTGGTTTGTCGACCGTCACCCAACTGGCTGAAATAACTGATGATTTAATTAGAACGCTTAATTTGAAAGGTCAAACCGATGCCATATTTTTTGATTTTTCTAAGGCCTTTGACGTCGTACCCCATCAGAATTTAATAAAAAAATTATTAGCTATAGGCATTGAACAGAAGGTTGTAGCATGGATCGCGAGCTACTTGAGTAACAGGAGACAGTGTGTTACCATAAATGGCTGTCTCTCGAAAGAGTTGGCAGTGCATTCGGGAGTTCCGCAGGGCTCAGTCCTCGGACCTCTTCTTTTTTTGGTTTACATTAATGATATTTATTTCTGTGTCGAGCCACCGATCCAGATTAAACTATTTGCGGACGACTGCGTAGTGTACACATCCATAAATAACCAAGAAGACCAAATTAAACTTAATGATGCCTTGCGCTCAATTAACGAACGGTGTATAAGGTGGGGACTAAAAATAAATCGTTCAAAAACAAATTCCGTTACGTTTACCAACAAAACGTTACCCCTTCATTTCACATATTTCATAGGAAATGCTGCAATCACGAGAGCTGATCGGGTTAAATATCTGGGAGTTACACTTACCAGTAACCTCAGTTGGGAAACGCACGTTGAAAATGTGTGTTCGGGTGCACTTAAGAAATTATCCTTTTTGAAAAGAAAACTGCGTAACACTCCTCCCATGTTAAAACTAAAAGCGTATCAAGCCCTCGTGCGACCAAAATTGGAGTATGACGACATTATTTGGAGCCCTTGGCAACAATATTTGATTAAGAAAATAGAAAGGGTCCAAAATTTAGCTCTGCGCTTTATATACTCCGCTTACTCCCGACAACATAGTGTAACTAATCTACGTAATAGGGCAAGCCTACAAATACTAGAACAGCGCAGGATAATATCCAGATTAAAATTCGTCTACCAACTTGATCACGGGGACTTCAAATTATCACGGGAACGATACCTTCAGCAGCCTTCTAAACTTTCAGCTAGGACAAATCACAACAAAACGTTTAGGCAGCCACCTAGCCACATTAATGCCCACAAGTTCGCTCTCTTTCCTCGCGCAATTTTTCATTGGAACGCATTACCTGCGGAAGTAGTGAATGCTGCCTCGACGGCTTCATTCACTCAACAGATAGAAAAGATTAATTTCACCATATAAGTGATGTATGCAGAAAATAGTGTCATTTGAGTGCAAATCATCCGGCTACAAATGTTGAAAATATTCTTAGTTGAGCGCAGTTCTGTTGAACAGCGAGTAAATATATTTGACTTTTCTGTACTTTATAGTTATGTATTCTTTAATTTATGCCCTGTACTCCAGTGTATTACTAGTTATTGCTTGAATGTATTGTTTGTACCCCACTCCTGCATGGGCCCGGGTAGGGCCTGCAGTATCTGTAAATAAAAAAAAAGATAGCTCTTGCATCATTTGATCAATGAATAGGAAGGGGTTTCGAAAGTATTCATGCTCCTGGCGTGTCTTACCCCTAAAGCATTTTTGCAGCACGTCTACCTACGAACAATAGTTCTTATCACAATATAACTTTGAGATGTCAAGATGGGTCATGTGTACTACTTCGCACCAATCTAATGTGATTAACGTTTACTTGTACTATTCTTCCACCCAAAGAAGCTACATAAGTAGCATAGCAGAGCCCTTCTTGACTGCATGCAGCTTCAAGTTCCCTTTCATCACGTGCCTCATGATTCAACAATAATCAGTTAACAGCTCTTGTGTACATTCACTCGTTGCGTCTCGAATGTTGTGCTTCGTAATTCCTCAGTTCACTGGGCACTGTTCCTCGACTGTACTGTGGAGTGCAGCAAGTTTCAGTCCTCGAACACCCTTCTATTTTTATTTTTCAATTGGTGACCTTCCTTATTGGATGTGGTCATCCATGGAAATTTTTTTCAATGGTTGCAAGCTTGCTAAGCAGAATCAGCAGGATGAAGAAGTTGTGCCTTCATATGGAGGGTGCCTCTTGTGCACGACCTACAAGGAAACAAGACTGCAGCTTCATAACTTGTATTTTTAGCATACTAATAAAATGATCTTACTGTACACGTGTGCAAGCTGAATCGAGTTGCTTTTATATCATGACTGCGTATTTACATCATGTTTCTACCTAGTCAATAATTCAATGTATTTTGGTCTATTTTTAGTGATCCATATCTTCCTTTGCATTGTGTTCATTTCTTGTGACTACATATCTTGTCAATGTTAAAGTTACCTTGTTCAACCTTGTGTATCCCTCTAAATGTAACTACTTTTACTTAATTCAGTCTGAACTTCAATCCTTCCAAGGTAGGCCACCTTCATGTATTATTGTAGCAGGTTCTTCTAGGATGCATAAATAATGATGATAGCAAAGTGTTGTCATCACGTATATTCCTATTGACATGTCAACATTCTGATGCGAAGTGACGCAACATGATAGCAGAGGTCGTATAAAAAGATATAACAGCTCTTGGGACAATGTATCCTGGCATGTCCTACATTCACACTTATGAAATGGCGAAGCCATGTGTATTGAACAAGCTGCATGAAAACTATTAGGCAAAGATGCGAAGGAAGGCATAAATTGATATGTGGGGTTTAATGTCCAAAAACCACCATATGACTATGAGAAACGCCGTAGTGGACGCTTCGGAAATTTCGACCACTCGTGGTTCTTTAACGTGCACCCAAATCTGAGCACACGGGCCTACAACATTTTCGCCTCTATCGGAAATGCAGCCGCCGCAGCCGGGATTCCATTCCGTGGCCTGCGGATCAGTAGCCGAGTACCTTAGCCACTAGACCACCGCGGTGGGGCAAGGAAGGCAGAGAGGATGTTAATAAATGTAATTGCAATGTTAAATGTGAAGGAAGAACAGCGGACGAAAAGATAACTTGCCACCGGCATGACCGAACCTGCGATCTTTGAATAATGCGTCCGATGCTCTACCACTAAGCTACGGCGGTGGTCATTCCCCCCGTCCACTATTTAGGGGCCATATATGTGCACTAAACGTGGGAGCATAGGTAAGAACCGCCTGTTGCCATGAGGGGGAGTTTGGAACACTTTTTTTGGCCTGTTTGGTGTCACGCAGCACGTGATCCCATTACGAGCTGGCAGCTGACCAATTATCTCTTGCATACTGACAGAAGGCATTAAGTCTGCCAGAACAAGACACTCGCTATGAATAAGGAATGAAGTGTAAATTTAAGGGCTCATTTTCTTTGTTGTTTGATAGTGACTTTTAAAGATGAAAACTTTGTAGGCGATGCAGATAGTGTGACTGGAGTATAGTTTAGTTGAGAATAATTAGAATGGACACTTGGTGCTCATGGCTTTCTGAGCTGGAAGAATAACTGAACTACATAGTTACCTTACAATGTCGCCACAAAATAAACAAAAAGCCTGAAGGTGCCAACTTGTAGGTACTGGTACACTTGGGGGGCACTAAGTATGTGAATTCAATCTTCTCACATCTCATTTCATTGAAGGATAGAATGTGCTTTTGTTGAGGTTTACATCTGATGTATAAAGAAGCCTCAGCTATTTAATGCATGCCATCCCCTCTGTGTATCATAACAGTGGTACTATTGAAAAAAACTGCATGTATGCAAACACAGGTGTGACAGCGGCTTGGTAAATGAGAGGGCCGGAAGCCTTTAATGAAGTGTGGCTTTCCTTAAGACGTATATTGATACACCGCCTGATATGGACTATGCACACTTCATCACAACTAAGTGGAACTTCGTGCGCAGGGCCTCTACCACAGGGCATGAGTGAACCTTGAGAGCGTCACAGCGAGACAATATTGTACGATACAAAGGCGTAGCACTTGCACAGTTTAAATAAGCAGTGCCATTTCAGGAATGTTGCATGTTTGTTCTTTTCTGTTTATTGCTGCTTAAGCAATAGTGAAGACTCACTTGTTAGTTAGAGCTGCATGTGTATTCTACTTTGCTGTCCTATTTTTTCATATTTCACGCTAGGATGTACAGCAAATGACTTGCATACAATCAGTAAATCTTGAATTGTGCTTGGTCTGGCGGTCATTGTTCTGGAAATCAAACCTTCCTCTGAATGCTTGATTAATTGTTGAAGGGTTTATATTTTGTTCATGAAAGAACATTCTGATTTTACCTAATAGTCGAGAGATGAAGCCCATTCAGGCACAATGTCCACATATGTGAACACAAATTCTTTGTGCGTGCTCACTCAAAAAGTTGCCGCAAAAGAAGAACAAACACTTAGATGTGATTAATTTAACCGATTTGTTGTCAGTGTGCTGCCATTTTGCTTTACCGTAAGGTGTATTCCTGCAGAAAATAGGTTTTTCGAAAGCATTACCCTATTTGGCGAGTTACTTCACGTGTTACATTCGGAAAGCAACGCAGAAACTACAATCTTTGTTGGCTCACAGTGAGTACAACCAGTCACAAATCGCACATATACTTCATCTTACTTGTGATTATTTTTATGAAAAATTATGGCAAGAGTGACCTCGCACTAAACTTAAAATAATAATGGATTGGCACAGTTTTGTGATCTTGCAATCTGCAGGTAGGGCTGATGTCGAAAGTGACTTATTTTCTGCAAGATATATTCAACGTCTGACATACCTGCATATAAGAAGGTCGCAAAAATTGTAACGATTCATAAGTCAGGAGGTACTAATGTACCATCCAACCACAGACCAACTTCCCTTACCAGCACATCATGTAATATTTTGGAGCACATAGTACTCAAAAACATAACCAGATATTTAGAAGAAAACATTCTAGTATGTTCGAAATGGTTTTGGGAGAGGCTTATCGACAGTCACTCAGCTTACAGAGGTGGTTCATCACCTCGCATTAGGTGTTAACGACCAAAATCAAACTGACGCACCTATATTACACTTCAGTAGAGCATTTCACTGGGTGGGTCATATCAAACTATTTGCCAAAATTACTGCTGTGATTAGTGACGGTCCCATTACTGCATGTATAAAGAGCTTTTTATATGATCGATCTCAATTTTTCATTATCGAAAACATCTCATCTGCTCCTGTACCGGTGACTTCAGGCATGCCACAGGGCTCAGTAATGGGGCCACTGTTATTTTTCATTGTCATCAATTACTTAACAATGCGCATTGATTGTAAAGTTAAACCCTTTGCTGACGATTGTATACTATATCAAGAAATACACAAAAGTGAAAGCCACGTTTTACTCAATAACACTCTCACGAAAATAACCCATTAGCGTGACAGGTAACAAATGAGCCTTAATGCAAAAGTTTGATTTTTAAATGAGCTTCCATACTATGTGGTGCAGATGCATTGTGTAATGTGTTGATTGCAGATACAAACAAAAATATTTGTCAACTAGGGCTTATTTGCATCTATGTGTCTGTCATCTTCGTCTCAGTCGCGCTGGCTGTATACAAGCGTGAAACAACTCCGCTGATTCCAAGAGCTAAATTTCCTATTACAATAGACTGACACAGCTTACGATAATAAAAAGCACCACCCGAGGAGCTTTTGTAGTACCGGAATCGCAAGCATACCACCACGGGTGAAAATGTAGGCCTAAGGCGGCAGATGGACATCGTTTCCTTGAAGAATTGCTGCAGTTAAAATACTTATTTCCTACATGTTGTGCACAGCAACTCGCAAATCGTATTTATTTAAAGTATACTTCTCTTGCAAACCGCCCCACATAAGCTTTATTGCTCTTCCCACATGCAAGTGACGGCTCATAATATTTTAACAAAGCCAGCTGTCTCGTTGCATCGCATGAATCTGCACAATTTCGTAATACAGTACACACTTTACGCGTATATTATAACAATCAGAACATCTTATTTAGAACTAGTATTTTAATTGACAAGTGCAGTATTAACTGCACAGAGCTCGAGACAATCATAGTTGCACCATGTATTGAGCAGGTCGTTTTCATTGTAAAGCTGTCTAGCCTGACTAATGAGCATCTATCACAATCACAAATGCATCGCACCCCATGTTAACGTTACAGGTAGTGGCACCACACATGCTACACGTCTTTTATTCGTAGCGTAACGAACATTGAGGTCTACTTAAATATGCAGCATTACACTGCGTGGTTCAGCAGTACTTTCTATAAGTGTTTATTAAGACAAATCGGCAGATCTCACGTACCTGGGAATCAACGTTATGTGAAGCATGCGGAGGAAAAGTGATCGTGTTGTATTTTTTAATTAAGCGGCACGTAATGAAATGACGTTAAATATATGTACAAAGTTGCACGCACATCAGACATATGTTCAAGAGTTCCAGATGGTAATATAACCAGTTGTTCGCACTCACGCAACGATGCCGACTGGAACATGCGTATTAGCAACACCAGAAGCTGATATGAAGCGCTGATCCTTGTGAGGATGCTGGCCTTGGACACTGCTACATAAATCAACTTCAGCGCATGGCAACTAACCACAATTGACGTTAAACCGACGTGACGGCTTTATCAAAGGAGTACATTATAAAATTGGGTGGTCAGCACTGCAGCAACTATTGACATCTCACGAAGATTAGCGTCTATTTGAAAAGTATTTCTGATACCTGGCGGTAACATGCTCGTCGTTCCTGGGTGGATACCAAGTGTCAATCATCCGCGGCACATACCCACATACCAGTGGCACATACCCACCCATGGATATGTGCCACTGTCTGGTGGGAAGTGTTTGATTACGTACGCAACGGGATTGTGACATTATTTATGTCTTGACTAGCGCGTAATATTCATCAAACCATCTTACCCTCCTATGGTAATTTTGGTTCACGCCAAGGTAAGGGGGCGACCACGAGAGCGTCCAAACGTAAGCGGCTAGATAGATACATAGATATATACGCTCAAAGTCACTGAAGTTCGCTAATAAACGCTTCGCATTTAAAAGAAATGAGAAAAGTGCCGACCCGTAACCGCCTCTTGTTAAGAAGGCACCTAAACAAGTCGGCAGAGGCATAGTGTGGAAGAAGGAGAGTGAAAGAGAGAGGAAAAATTAGAGGATGATCGTAAGAAGAGAACCCGCACACGCAAGTAGAGAAGAGATAGGAAAGATGGCAACGGTCAAGGAGATAGAGGAAGGAGTTCGCCGATCTGGAGAGAGCTACACAGCACCGGAGATGATGGATGACACGACGATCGGCAAGGGCTACGAGGCACAGTCAATCGAGATGACTTACGGCACCAAGAGTTCCCAGGGGACGAGCCGATCGGTGAGATCTTCACAAACAGGAGGTCGCGGTCCGTGCAAAACCATTCAGCTTGAGTTCCTCGGAACGAATCCTGCACGCCTAGCGAGAAATCCGCAGCGTATTACGAAGCAATGTGTGCACAAGTACGTCTTGCATTCTGTTACGCCGCGCAGAGAGAGACAAGTAAAGCAGCAGGAATAGAGCCATCATTTCGTAGTGAACGCTAAAGACTCTTCGCATGCCCATAGGCTTGCGTATACAAAATCTGATGAAGCGTGGTGTTTTCATATTCAATTCGGCTTGTCTGGCGCTTTTCACCTATACATGAGCCACAGAACCTTATCCCTCAAATGTTTACGTGCAAATATCTCGAAGACGCGCGCTTTTACGGTGCCGAAGGGAATATTTAACGCTTTAACAATTACAGCTCAACTCACTGCGTAGTTGCACAGTGTCTCGAGACGCCTTTGTTGCTTTCGCTGCAGCGCTCACCGCTAGCAGACGACAGGGCGCGGAAGGATACACTTAGATGTGCTCACCCTCCTGATTGGTTGAAGGCCTGTAGCTTCCACAGCTGCAAGGAACTTCTGGCACAGAGTATAGGCTGCCGCATTATCTCTAAGAAGAGGGTTCTGTTGTACTTTTTCAGCACTGTAAAATACCACCTGACCACCTATCAACTCCCAACCTCACCTGACTCGTAGCTCACCTCGCTTTGTTTTTTTTTTGCAGTTTCAAAGTGGATTTTCCCTTGAAAAGACACCAGGTATACGGTTTAGAACATCTGACCTTGCGAGCCTATAGGCTGGGATGACCCTCCTTGACATGCTTTTGTTCTCTCCTAACTTCAATATAAAAACTTACCGAAGCTTTAGATAGACTAAATGATCGGCCTGTGTCGGAACGAAGAATTTTGGGCCATCGGCCGAGTCCATCATCAGTCCAAAAAGCTTCGAAACCTTTATTACGTTTTTTTTGCGGACAATCACCCTTAGAGACTGACTTTAGTGCCGTATTCTCTGTGATTTCGCTTTTCCTTTTTTGCTACCTTTTGTCTTCTTTGTTTTTCTCTCTCTATTTCTGACAACTCTTTTCTATCAATTTTCAGCTTGCTACCCTGTGCCCTTCTCCCGCCACAGGGTAGCCAGCTGGTCTAAGAACTTGCTCACCTTCCTGTCCTTCAACCTATTTCTATTCTCCTCCCCCTCTCCCAGCTTCGTCCTGTCATGCTCGATTTTGACATTGTTGGCTTCAAAGTGCCCGCAATGTCGAAGCTCTGCTTCTTTCGAGTGGTTGCACTCCTAGTCTGACGTTTCCTGTTAACTGACAAGTTGCACGCACCTCTTTTGCGAACTAGTCGGCTACTTCTATAAGATTGTTATGTCATAATTGCCCTGAAGGAACACAAATTATTTTAACCCCCTGTGGGCTCACAACGTTCACCACATAGACTTATCGCTCCAACCAACTACTGTATTGAAAAGTTTTCATTCATGCAATTGGTACACGCTCGTGATATTTTTCAATGAATGGTAAAGCCTATGTATGGCGCCTTTGAGAAGTCCCGAGCCTTGTTTCTTTTGCTGATTGGCTCATGGGTGAAACTTTCTTGTCGGTCCTTCTGGTGGAGTTTATTACTATATTGACAAATCATTTGACAAAATCTGAGACAAATATAACCGAATAACATTTCTGCTCATTGATTTTATAAGCGAAATTGTGTTCCGTGCACTTCTACAAAAAAACTAAAATCGAAAGCATATATAATTCTTTACGTATTTTCCAATTCATCTAACTTTATGATTAGAAGAAAAAGTTAAAATAAATATTGTGCAGTTTGTACTTTTATTAATGTTCAACGGTCGCGGAATGCATTTGTCAAAATATATAAGATTCAGGAGTTGATTTTTTTATTATATGATTAGAAGAACGCTATAATTATATATGATTACTACTTCCAAGTTTTGACGTATGTGGCTGGACTTCAGAGAATCGATCACCAGACATATACTTCAAGACTTGTTTGTATGGGGCCTCATTGCTATGTGGCTTTTGCGAGTGGTAAAATTTTCAATCCTGCATCATTGTCACCTACCGTGTTGGATAAACTGTCAAACACTATCACATGATCGGGACGCTGACGAAGGTGACAGGCGGGGTGTTTTAGATGTTTTATTTAAGCGAACTTGTCAGAAGAAATACACGCTCTAAACTGATAGCGGCGAACAAAGCTTGACTGTCAATAAGCAAATCTGCATGAAGAAGCATCAATTTTAGCGGCGAAGCTTCTTACGCCAAGGGTCGTACATCCCGTGTCGTCGTAGTACCACCTTTGGTTTAGTTCTTAGAATGCCCGCTGGATGGCGGTACTTGTATATGACGAATTCGAAGGGGTAGACACA
Source organism: Rhipicephalus microplus (assembly GCF_013339725.1). NCBI lineage: Eukaryota > Metazoa > Arthropoda > Arachnida > Ixodida > Ixodidae > Rhipicephalus > Rhipicephalus microplus. The sequence continues at coordinate 22,142 of NW_023611794.1, read as the reverse complement.
TTATGCGGTGCGTGTGGAGAGGAAGAAGAAACTCTCGAACACTTCATAATGTTCTGTAAAGGGCTCCATCCTATAGCTCAGGATGATGGAGCAGAGTTTTTCGAAGCACTGGGGTTTAGGGACAGGGAGGGCAAAACAGACTTTAAGCGGGATAAATTAACTAGGAGGTTATCTGATTGGTGGCTAAAGTCAAGGCACAAGTGAAAATTAAACCCTTCACTGCAAAGTACGAATCCTCAACCTCACTATTTCAAGGAAGAAAAAAAGATAAATCTTGTGGTCAGTTCACTAAGTATTACGGCTTTGTGGCGTTAGCCGCCGCCCGATCTAAATGGTACAGCCACATCCACCCATCCATCTATCCATCCATCCCTCCCTCCATCCATCCATCCATCCATCCATCCATCCATCCATTCATACATCCATCCATCCATCCATCCCTCCATCCATCCATTCCTCCCTCCCTCCATCCATCCATCCATCCATCCATCCATCCATCCATCCCTCCATCCATCCATCCATTCATCCATCCAGAATATACGAGAAAAACACGAGAGACAGTGGTACTTAGTGTCCTTCCGTCCGTCTATGCGTCCGTGCGTCGGTCTGTCTGTCTGTCTGTCTGTCCATCCGTCCGTTCATACGTATCTCTACCTGTGCATCCTACGTCCATCCGTGCTTCCGTGCGTTCGTTCATGCATGCGTTCGTCTGTACGACCTGTGGAATGCTTCGTCCTCCTTGTCAATATTCCCCTCGTGAATATGCTGTGATTTTTTTCAATTTATTCATTCGAGCTTTACCACTGATTGATTGATATGTGGGGTTTTACGTCCCAAAACCACTAAAGAGCTTTACCACTGGTAACCACGTTTGTTCAAGAATTAACTCAGCTGTTCAACTTTTGCGAGCTGAAGCTTGGCAGATAATTTTCAAATAACCTGCAATGTTCTCAAGCATTCGGGAGTGGTTTTTGCAAAGCAATAATTATATGTGGAGCAATTGCAAGAATATAGCAAAGAAGCGGACGTGGCGTTATATGCGACAGTCACGCAGAATGCCTTGGTTCAATTTCAGTGAGCGTAGCCTTATAAGGGGCCCGTCGCTGCTTTGAGTGACATTGCCATATGCGTTGCGAGTGCCACCAATAGAGTGAACAAGGACGAATGAGAATGACAGTGGACTATGTCACAATAATATGTCACTGGCGCATGAATAAATTTAGTGAACATTTACTTCAAAGAAGAGGGTGGCTTTCGGGAGCAGTTTGGGAATAGTTGAGGGAGAGATTGTTGGGTCTATAGCGTAAGCATAATAAACTAACATCAGTTCGTGTCCGTCCACTCTCAGTAGAGGTTCAATAGAGTTGCTCTCGCGCGAGATTGTCCACGTCTACTGCACTACTCAAAAGAGGCCACTTACACTGGCATAAGTCGCATGTGCTTTTTGTGCTTTAGCATTGCATTGTAGCACAACGCTTAGTAACATCGCTGTGTTCTTCCAGCAGATGCGCGGCTTCTCGATTAGAACGCGTGCCCATAAAGGGCTGACGCACGTATACTACGGCTGGCTACGCTTATAAAAGGGAGGCCGGCGCTTCGGTTGCTTCACCACGCCTGTGATGCACAGAGTGGTTTACGGTGCATTCGATCACTGGCAATGTTTGTGACACTATTCAACATGCGTTGCTTTGTTGCAGCTGACGGTTAGAAAAGTTCTAACACAGTTGCCGCTGCCCCAACAGGAAGCGGCATTCAGAACAGAAGGTATCGTGATCGTCACTGCCGTTTTAGAGTGAAAACTCTTATGAAGTTACAACAGAGGTCACGTTCTCCATAATTGCCCACCGCAGCCGCTGGTGCCCGTAACAACTATCGCGCTAAACAAAACAAAAAAACTTTGTAAATTAAAACAGCGCAATTTGAACCCGGATTTCTTGCGTACCAGCCACGTACTCTACCACTTAGCTACGCCGGTGCTTGAACCTTGGTCGCAGAGTTGCCTTAGGCGGGCTTGATTTCTGGAATAGAATCGTGTCAGTATGAGTAATACAGTTTTTTTAAAAGGGTGAAGAAACAACCAGGCACCACGGAGTGCGAATTGCGTAACAATTGGGTCGTCCAATGCTCCGACCTATTACAAAACCTTGTCCTTCTTCATCTAATAACTGTCGCAAATACCCACTTCAGGCATAATTTCAGTCGCGGGTTCGAATCCCGGCTGCGGCGGCTGGTTTTCCGATGGAGGCAGAAATGTTGTAGGCCGGTGCGCTCAGATTTGGGTGCAGCTTAAAGAAACCCAGGTGGTCGAAATTTCCGGAGCCCTCCACTACGGCGTCTCTTATAATCATATGGTGATTTTGGGATGTTGAACCCTACATAACAAGCAATCAATTCATTGGACGTACCATTTACTATTTCTCTTCAGTACCATCAAGAAATAATTCCCCTAGTTACCTGTAATAAATATCTGGGTGTATTGTAAGATCAAAAACTGAGCTGGCGTGATCACATTGAATATTTTAAAATAAGGCTACACGCGCTGTTGGGATGATTGGTAGGCTTGGTCGCCTCCATTCCGGTCTTCGTAGAGTTACGCTGATTATGATTCATCGCATGTATGTTCGTCCGGTTCTTGAATTTCGATGTGTACTATTCTCTGGTATACTAGCATACAAAATAAACCCCTTGATTTTCTTAAAGCGGGAAGCTCTTCGAAGTTGCTAAGGTGTGCCAAAATTCACAGCTAAAAATGTGTTGTATCAAGAAGCTCAGATACCCACTCTTGCTTGCAGGTTCCGCATTTTTACAGTTAAAACGTATTTATAAATTTTTTGAATCCACTTTAAGAAGACAACAGTTTGTATTCTTTGCCGAGCCCGTTTTTTTTTTAATGAGCATTGGTCCCATGTATATAAACCCCAAGTGCTATTTATTCAAACACTTCTAGATCCTTTAAATGCTAATATATTCTAGGTCACACCATCCGACAAACCAATCGGCCAAGTGCAAATAGAGTTTGACGATATCTTCTCAATGAATGCTAAACACTTGTCTATTAAATATTTGATTGGCTTATTAGAAGAACACCTGTCTCAATTAGGTACTAATATAGTAATTGCAACGAATGCATTTATGAGTGCGAGAAGGCAGGTGTGGCTATATTTTCTCTGTCATTATTCTGGTCACTTTCATTATGCCTCCCAGATTATACATCAATATTTGAAGCAGAATTAACGGCTGTTATACTAGCTCTTCGTAAACATCCTGCGACTGATTCGACAGCTGTGATAGTGACTGACTCGTATTCAGTGTGTTCATTTTTATCATCGTCGTTGGCATCAGCAGTACTAGAAACTTTTAAATCATTAATCCCAGCAAACATTCGTCTAGTGCTAATTATGTGGGTACCAGGTCATCGTAGTATATTTATAAATGAGAGGCTGACACACTCGCACGAACATCCCTTGATCCTCCGAATGTGCCAATCATGCCTCTTACAGCTTATGTAACAGCAGCGAGGTTAAGAAAACTTTCCCTTCTTGAAGACTCATCCAAAATTACGATACCGAATCCAGATTTCTCGCACCTGCACTTCGCATAAAATTAGAAATGGTGTCCCACACGTAAATTAGAAGGCTCTATAACAAAATTACTGTTGCTGTGTACTACCTCATAATTTCTACTTAAACAGGTCTGGTCTGGCGCCATCCCCTCTGTGCTCAAGCTGTAATGAACCTGAACATATCGACAATTTTTTTCTCACATATCACAGTTTCAAAAATCAAAGAAAAAATTGCTTTGAAATTCTATTCAAAAAACTAGGAATATCACTTACTACTCCCAATATCTTGTCTTTTGAGGCCGCTTCTTTAGGACACAGCGACAGGTACATCTGTGGGGCTCTCTGGAATTCCTATGCAACACCCGATGATTACATTGCTGAGCCATTTATCAGCTCTCGGTGTTTACTAGCTAATCTAACATTTATTATTTAACTATTATACTGTAATAATTTAACCTTCAGACGAATTTCATTGAACGATTACACCTCAGTTGTTCAACAAAATCCAATATTTCGTTTCTTTCACTGTTTTTACAATGTGCCAAAATAATCTCACCAAGTCAAAACAAAGTGATCCTATTTTCCTAGCCTTGATAATCCTAAGGTATTGACTTATATTAACCACCGGCTTCTCGGCCAACCCCCTTAGTTGGTGAGAGCCACAAAAAAGGATCAAGCAAGCAAGCCGCCGGTAGCAGGCATTTGCGGCCAGGCATCAGTGGAGTAAAGATGCCTGCTTTATAGTGTTTCTTGGTATCTTTAACGTGCGTGTACATGGCGCTGCAAACGAGCCTCTACTATTACAACTCCAATAAAATGCGACCACCGTAGCCGGGATCAAACCCATGACCTAACGGTCAGCAGCCAAGCACCCTAGCCACTGCTTCGTGGAGGCGGACACTCCCTTGACGCTGTCTTCGTGCCTATTTTACTCCCTTTCCAAAGAGGTAATGATTCGAAAGAGCCTGAATTCGAAAGACCATCGTCTTCTAGATTTCTATGAGAGTACTCTGTAGGAAGGTCGGTAATTACTCTGGCGTTGATTTCTCCTCGCTTCCTATATTCTTTTCAAACATATGAAACGTGCGTTTCTGGGAGCTCATCACACCACAACTTCGTAAATTTTTCACCGAATACATAAAATTTCAAGTTGTTTTTGGCGGGTTCAAGTGGTTTATTGGTGTTATGTATATTCAAAATTTCATTTTTTTTTTGACATTTCAGTTTTTGGTGTTTCGTTTTTAGGCTTATAATCTTTTGGCGTTTTGACATGCGACGTTTTTATAACTTGACCTTCTAATTTTTGGCGTTATGTTAGAGACGCGGCTGAGTTGACACGGCGAGTGTAAAAAAAATGTCACGGTTCCAGCACAAATGGAGCAACAAGAATTCGCGTGGCAATGAAATATTATACCACAGACAACGCGGGGTCTCGCAACTGCTTTTCAAAATGAACGCAATGTTCGTGGATCTAGTCAAATCTGTGAAACTATTTGAACTATACATATGTACTCTTAGGAAACAGGCGTACGTCGGGCTGAGGTAGATTGTAGTCAATAGAAATGAACTAAATGTGATTCACAGTTTATGTCAACTACGGAACGGCACCAACACACTCACTGTATTGATGATTATGTCCCTGTTTATTCATAAGGTTACGCAGATAAATGATTACTTCGAAATGAATTGATTATGCTGCTACAGTGTGTTGAGACCTAGTCAGGAGGTTTAAGTCGTTCTTTTGCCTTACCGCGCGGAAAAACTCTGTATGCGCGTATGACCACCCCGAAATGAGCATAAAATAAGTATTATAATAAATGATATATAGTTTATGGTACCACTCGAAGGGAAAGTTGTGCAACTAAGTTTTGAAAGACCTGACTGTATTATATCTAGAACGGACCTCAGCCACTTGTACTATCGTGACTCAGTTATTGCCTGAGCAAAAATAGCTTGTGCACTTGAAATGATTGCCAGAAAATGAAAATAAAATTTAAGTGGCCGCCGCGAATGACTGAAAGACTGTGTCGTTTGTTAAGTAGCTACACCGCAAAGTCAGGCCATTCGGAAAACGATGATGGCATAAAAAGTATTGTATTGGTACATGCATCTACAAATTCTGAATTGTGACATAGTTCGAAACGGAAAAAAATTGTACTGGCTTCTCTCTAGGTTTGTTGTTAATATTTCATGGTTTTGAGTTTTGAACTTCCTCAAACTTGCCGGCATGGCGGGTCATTTGGGTACTATGAGTAAATAATCACAATGGCATCGTGATATTGTTCACACTAGCTCAACGACTAATTGCACGGCCATTAACAAGCTTTGTTCGTTGAGCGTTTGAAAAGGGCTCCTAAATGATTAGCCTTTCTTTATCGGTATCGCGTCTGCATACGATTTCACGAGACAGCCATTAAAGTGTCCGACAACAGTTGTTTTTCTATCTGTATTTTTCAGTGAACTGGCAAGTTTTGCGCTTAGTGTCTAATCTACAAAACGTTACGTGGAGAAGGCCACTTAACATTCATGTTCGGAATGTTTAGCTCTGCGAAGGAGCAGTTTGTTTTTGTGCGTGGCGGTTAGCTGCGCATGCGTGAATTAAGCGTGCCTGGTTAATATGTCTCATTAGTTGGGTGAAGACAGCACAGGACTTTAGCTGGAATAATTTCACGATGATATGAACTCCTCCCATTGCTCACAGGGGCGCACGTGGATGTTTTGCTAGGCATCCACTGGGCTGCTTTTCCCCACTGATGCCACGGCAAAGAATCTTTTTCTTGACAAATGAAAACAGATTGGCTCTTGCTGGCGATGGGACAAATTATTATTAATGTTTCTCATTGTCTGAATATTCTAATGGGTGCACTGTCAGCGTGTTTTCCAGCGTACGCTTGTATGATCACTTAGCTCGTGAAGCAGACGCGTATCCTGGATATTTTGCTGACTGTCTAGAAGGAATCCTAAATTCGAAAACTATTCATTATTCTATAGTGTTCTTTCCTAGTTAAAAGTTTAAGTACAAGCCCATAATATTTATTAAAAGTACAAACATGGGGCCTACACGCACACAAAATTTGAGCGTCACTTTTTAACGACAAAATAAATGAATTGGTTTTTCAGTCTATAGGGAGTTGATAGGAAGCAGAAAAGAATGAATTTAATATACAAATTTGCTGAGACCGCATTTTCATTAAAACAGTCTTGATAAAATGGGTTAAGTGAATAGAAAATCCGGTATTTTTCAACACTATTTACGTACATACTTTCTGTTCTGCCTACAAAACGGCGTGCGAGAGACTTTATTCTGAGGTGGCATTGAGTGTCCTGCAAATTAGGGTAAGATGAATCAGGTGTAGTGAGGTAAGCTAAAAGACATAGCATAAGAGGGGGATGATCATCGGTAAGTGCGAAGAGTGCTATCTATAGAGAGTCCCAATGTGCAGGATGACAGTGCCATTCTACACTGTACTGTAACGAAAAAAGAAAGTTGCTCTTCGGCAAGTTGGCGCCAGCCAATACAGCCGTTTTAACTACCAGGATGCTGTAGCCTACGTTGGTGCGCATCAGCATGAAAACTAAACGGCACATCAGCACTGGCATTGTCATTCGGTTATCAGTACACTAAGTAAGATGTATATAAGTGATCGCTCATTAGCGCTCGTAAACACAAGCTCTCCTCCAAACACTATCATATTTTTCCTCATCTACGCGAAATACTTCTGTTGACCTCTGCTCAGTCTTATCGCCGTCATCTTATTCATCTCAGAAAAGAACGATTGCACCAATCTACTAACGGTTCTAATCAGTCATTTTTACCCAGCATAATTGAATCGTAGAAACTTTTGCGTAGAGAGCTATCTATAAACCAGTTGTAATAAAAATTCAACAAACAATTACCAAACACGCGTGCTTTACTCTTCCTACGAATCATTGTGCTTCTTTTTTGATAACTATTTCTTCATTTAGGTTTGGCTTGCAACGCCATGGCAATCGAACAATTTTTTTTGTTACACTCGCATGACTGATGTTCAATAACGCCTCTAGAAACTGTTGAATAATGTTTAACTGGTTTACTGATTTCTTTGTATTCGCTGACTAATATGCGTCAACCCTTTTGAAACCTTGCTCCACTGTACAGTTAATTGCTGACATGGCTTTTATTGGACAAGAAATGACGCTGATCATTATTATAGTACCATTAAATACGCTCGCTACGTTAATTGAATTGAGCATGTCGGGCGCACGCCACGACAATTATTAAATTCTAGAAAAGAAAAACTCTTCGACATTCCACATATCGGTGACAATTTAACTGCGGCTCCGGCGCCCGAAAGTTCTTGCTTTACGAAGAAGTTAAATCTGTCATACCGTCCTAAAAATAAACAAAGGCGAACCTAGTTCAATTATGGCTGGACTAGAAATGCGCATTCGGAACACTCACTTTGCCTTTCCAGTCCGGCCGTGGTTCAATAAACGGCTGTGTGTCACAAAAACAGAAAGCTGCTTAAGCACACTTTGCCTGCAATAACTGCCGTCAAAACTGCCATAGCATTTCCTATAGGAGAAGGACACGCTGGAAAGGGATGGCCGAGAACTTAGCGTATACGGTGAAAAGTTATAGAAGGAAAGGGTACGCGATACCGCGAGGAAAATGAGAATGAATATACATTCATTAATTATTTCATACAGAGGAAGTAAACTTTTCAGGCCGTTTTAGTCGAAAATGTCCAATGTTAACATTCAAAACTTTAAACTGACCTGACGTTTCGGTCTCAAAACTTCGGGTTGGTTTATAACTTATAGTCCCATTATAATCAGTCACCACCGATCTCCTAGATAATTGGTATCAAAGAACGTCATTCGCCGAGTACGGCATTAACGTGATGGCCCATAAAATGCCAGCCACTTGTCCTCTTCTATAAAGGGTGACGCTAACATTTAGTCAATTCCCAAACGCTTTAACTGCGTCTCGATGCCGGAAATAAGTGAGCAACTGCGTGAAGGGTGCTTGGAAAAGAGGGAATTAAGGTGGCGCACAAACCCGGTTCAAAAATTGGGCGACTCTTGCCGGGACCAAAACAACGGCTGCCAAAATAAAAATTCTGCGGGCTTGTCTAAGTGTTTACTTGCAATGATTGTCACGTCTCTTACATCGGCGGGACAAAAACTTCCCGGAAAGGATACGGAAACACTGAAACTACGTGCGTAACTAGAACGCTGTCCGGAACGCTCTCGCAGAACACAGCAAAAAATGGACCATCACACCAATTTCAACGCCATCCAGGTCACCGACATGCAAGATAGCCGCACAAAAAGGCAAATAGTCCTGGCATATCCAAACAACATCTGGAAACATTAACCGCTCAAAGTGGTACCCTACCGAGTTTATACGTGCATGGTCTACGAAACAAGCGAGCAAACACCGCAGCAAAAAGTGCGGTGCGGAGAAGGACGATGGAGAGGAGACACCATCAAAAAAGGACGCTAGCTACGGACCCAGCCGAACAGTCACTCCTGAAGAAGAAACCGAAATGTTCCCGAAATGTCGACTCAGTTTATAGTTTTTTATAGTTGACTTTAGAAATTTCGTACTAAAAGTGGCTGAAAAGTTTATTTCGTTCGTAATATTTGTGACCCAGTCAGACAGACTTTTGTCGAATATGTATACCTTTAAATGAATTTATTTGTTTCTACTCTAGATGCGTACTAAACAAGAAAATACTAGAGTGTAAATATAATTTTAGTACAGCGAAATATTGAAGGAATTCGTATTTGTAGCAAAGCACACGTTTTTTAGAAAACTATAACTCATTTTCTTGGGTGAAGAAAATCTGAGAACGTGCGTATCAAGTCTCTGTCAACCTACTCAGTATACCTTATAACCTATTCGCTGCTATATAATCAAGAACATAGTTTCTAAACATAACATTTCTTGTGAAATTTTTTGAAAGTGCGTGTGGCTAATAAAGTCGTCGTACATATTCTTTATATTTTAAAAAAGATCGGTATATTCACTGGCCAAATACTTGCCACTCACTTTTCACAGAAAGCATTACCCTCTTGCTAAGTGAAGGTTATAATAAGCAGGTCAGTGAAATTTTCAACATAGATAGAAAGTTATTAGTACTCACTGGTACGGTTAGTATACTGTTGGATTGTTAGTGATCACGCTAGCAGCTTAGTAACCCTATTTACTTTCGTCGACTATAATTAGAAAGATAAAGCTGTACGCCTGTTTTGTATTTATGTGCTTCTGCAGTATCATGTTAGGATGACTCGATTGCAAAAGTATACATGTGGTTAAAAAAAAAGAAAGAAACTCTGCCTTCCGAAGTACCCAATGGCTGCTAATTACTTTATGTAATTACTACGGTGAAGCCATATCACAGCAACATAAGTATGAAAGTGAACGAATCACAAACGATGACACACACGCAAACGCACACACTGAAATCAAGATTTCTACAAAGCTAATATCCACCCTACCAGCATCTTGAAGGCTACTAATTCTCCTCTTATTTTTGCAAAACCTACCATGTACTCGTTAGTAGACATAAAAGTTAGAGAAATAACTGATGTTTGCTACATATCACCGTGTCCCCTTCTGCTTCCTAATACGTATGCGTGCCACTACGCATGAAGCTTTTAATCTATGAATAATCAATATAGCCAAAGTTTTGTGGAAGGGAAATATATTTAATAATCATCATCAAGTTTATTTATGATTGGCAGAAAAAAATTATAGGAGCTCTCAAAAAAAGCTACTACAGTAAGTAGTATGACGAGGCGACAGCCTCTTTTGGATAGAACAGCAGCAGGCAGAGAATAGGACAAATAATAATAAAGTGAAACAGATTGCAGAGGTACAGAAGAGTTGCTGATACACATTGGCAAAATATACTCGGTATCTAGGAGAGATATCGCAATGCATGCGGCCCAGTAATTACTTAGTAAAAATAATAAGAAAGCTACTCTAGTTAAGGCCGAAGTTACAAGTTTACTACCTACTACTACTAATGGGATACCTCGAAGAAAGTAAAAAACGCTGTGAACAAGTGTATGAATGCGTTTACTAGTAGTTAACTACCTTTTTTGAAAAAAGTGTAAGGAAGAGCCTGAAGTGCAGTGGCATCACCCAGGTTAGTACCCTGTAGCTTTAGGCCAAGAACTAGTGGGCAGGTACAAGGTGAGAGGAGACCTCGTAGATTTAATCAAGCCGACAAGCTCTGTTTTAGTGCGAAAGATTTAGATTCCTCATCCGAAGCGCAAGGATTTTGACGACGCGTATACTAACACTTCGTGAAGATAATAAAATTCGTTGAAATTTGCAATTTTATTTTGACGTCACCAGCTGAGGCCACACGATGACTTCGTCACAGGTCATTGTCGTGTGTTCAAAGCTGGGCCGATCCTGGAAGCAGTGCCCGAACCATGTATGCTGTAGAAAGTTTCTAGTGCCGCTGATTCCGGATGTGATTCAAATTCACGTTGGGGTGAGGAATTCACTACAATCGTCGCAGAAGAAAAACAACATATTTGCTCTCACTTTTGAGTTCTCCTAATCAACAGCATCAGGAACCAGCTGACTTTTCTGATAACACCTGTGGTTGTGTGTATAGGCACAGTTCAGTCGAGTTTTACAGTCTGACTACAGCGCCAGAATGCATGGCCTAGAGGATGAAAAAAACAAACTTGAGACGGCATTGGCGGAAATGCAACGCGACGCGCGCATCTCGCGCCCAGCATCTGTCGGCAGATTGTGGCCGGGATGTGTATTTGACAACCATATGCTGAAGGACGTGGGCGAGTGAGGGAAGATGCGCATGTTAGAGTGTACTAGAAGTGTTGAGTTGCTTCACCACGCCTCCACGCCTGATCCCTTCCGCGTTATTCATAGCGATGGCGCTGCAGTCAAACAGAGTGGAAGAGCCGCGTGCCGCACGCAGGAACTGCTATGCGCTTCGGCCCCTTCAGCGCGTTTTTTTGAAGCAAATTTCTTCGCACCAGCCAATCATTCATATCTAACACTTAATGGCATAACCCTTGGAGCTAGACACGTGAATCTACTGAGTTTGATTTCCGTAAAACCCCTTGTGACAGACAGAAATTTATTTAGAAAGAGCGTATCTTCTTCTGATTTCTTTTTTCTTAACTCTTTCTTCGTTGGTGAGACGTCTGCAATATTCAGAATAACTGAGACGATTTATTGGAAGTTAGATATGCTCAGAAAGTTGTGAGATGAAAAAAAAATATCGTGTCAAATGCACGCAGAACCAGGAGGCCTTAAGTAGAGAGGGGAGAGGAAGAAAATCTGAACCCCGTGCACAACGAAATTTTTTCCGTAATTTACCTTTTGAGGGTATAGTAAAATATATACACGCATTCACAGTGACCACCAAATGCCAAAATTAGTCGTTCTGCTGCACACACTAACACCTCGAAAAAAATCCCGGATAGCTCTGTGCTAGAAGTTTACAGTTTGTGAAACTGAATATAGCGTTTCTCTACAAATACGCACCGTAAATTTCACCTTTTTTACAGCATGAGGTCTCCAAACTAGTTGAAGTGTATCGCAGTCAGAGGACAAATGCACCTCGTAAAAAAATAGCGGCTCTTCTATGGGGCATTGCATCAATATTGTTGAGGGGGCGGTGGCCTGTGTGACTTACATGCACACACACACACACACACACACACACACACACACACACACACACACACATATATATATATATATGTGTGTGTGTGTATGTGTAAAAAGAAAGAAAAGTGGATGAAAAATAACCAGCCGTGAGCAGGAATGGAACCTACGACCTTCGAATAACGCGTTCGATGCTCTCTCTCTCTCTCTCTCTCTCCATATATATATATATATATATATATATATATATATATATATATATATATATATATATATATATATATATGTATGTATGTATATATGTCACCAGATGAAGCGAACGAGCAAACGAAAAACGATGCTTTATTGCAAACGTTACGGCCGGGGACCGGCCTTCGTCAGGGCATACGTGCATAATACACTAACACGCACTTCTTAAGGACACAGCATGGGGGCCCCCAAGTGTGAATAATCACTCTTAGCAATACTGACATACATGTTAACAAAGAGATATTCAGACATACGCAGCATTTTGTTGATAGCCGAGCAGCAGTGCGCTATACAGAATATGGTAGGGCAAGGTGACATGAAAATATAGATACAAATAATATGACGGACACTTGCGATATCGCAACATTTGCGAATGAATAGAAACAATAAAAGAAGGCAATGTCATGTTAAGTTACGTTCGTTGTCAATGAAATATACATGAGCATAATATCACCATGGATGACACAATGTGGTAACAAAGTGTGCAGGCGTTCTGGTCAACTAACTAATGTGTCACCAATGACACTAACACGTAATCACGGCAGTGAACAAACGTGTATGTGGGCTACGGCGGTTGATTTATCTGTTTTGCCGGTAAAAACGTAAGCCGCATGGGTTCTCGTTTATTCCAGACGCTATGGCGTTAAATTTATGAATAAGAAAAGATTCACGAACTTCCCTTTCGTAGTGCGATTTAAAACCAGATTCGAGTATTGTGGCAGTTATGTTGTTAAAAGAGTGGCCTGGGGTAGCGAGGTGTTTGGACAGGGGAAGGCTAGGCAGGCACAAGACGTGTGACCTGTGATTATTGAAGCCCAACCGGAAAGCTGTCTTCGTCTGACCAATATATTGGAGGTCACACAATGCCCCACCGCAGTGGTCTAGTGGCTAAGGCATTTGGCTGCTGACCCGCAGGTCGCGGGTTCAAATCCCGGCTGCGGCGGCTGCATTTCCGATGGAGGTGGAAATGTTGTAGGCCCGTGTGCTCAGATTTGGGTTCACGGTAAAGAACCCCAAATGGTCAAAATTTCCAGAGCCCTCCACTACGGCGTCTCTCATAATCATATGGTGGTTTTGGGACGTTAAACCCCACAAATAAATCAATCAATGGAGGTCACGTAATGAGCATTGAAGCAAGTAGATTGCATTGCTCGTGTCACAGTCGAAATTGCCTTTTATCCACAGAGTGAAGTTTGACGCAGAGCTCTTAACAATACGCGACGTGGTCATGTGGGGACACACCTTGCAGTGTGCCTTGTTACATGGGTGACACTCCACACGGGCTGGCGTGGATATTTTGGATGACGTAAGTATGTCTCGTAGGTTTCTCGATGGGCGGTAAACTGCTCGTCGAGGCTCCGGGAAGATGTCTTTGAGACGATTGCTCTGCATTAGTATGTTGAGTGCTTTTTGAGGATCACGTTAGCATTTGGAATTGACGGAGGATGTGTCAAAATTAAACCGATGTGCTTGTGGTGCGCAGGTTCTTTATTTGATTTTAGAAGCGCTGTTCGGTCCATGGCATCGGCGCACATGATCGCGTTGTCGACCATCTTAGGCGGGTACTGTTGTACAGTTAGGGCATCACGAAGCTTATCACAGTTTTCAACAAAGTCTGAATTTTCAGAGCACAGCCTTTAGAAACGAAGTGCTTGACTGTAGGGTGTACTCGTCTTAATGTTTTACATGGCTGCTTTTGAAAGGGAGGCACTGTGTGTGTGTGTGTGTGTGTGTGTGTGTGTGTGTTGTGTGTGTGTGTGTGTGTGTGTGTGTGGTGTGTGTGTGTGTGTGTGTGTGTGTGTGTGTGTGTGTGTGTGGTGTGTGTGTGTGTGTGTGTGTGTGTGGTGTGTGGTGTGTGTGTGTGTTGTGTGGTGTGTGTGTGTGTGTGTGTGTGTGTGTGTGGTGTGGTGTGTGTGTTGTGTGTGTGTGTGTGTGTGGTGTGTGTGTGTGTTGTGTGTGTGTGTGTGTGTGTGTGTGTGTGTGTGGTGTGTGTGTGTGTGTGTGTGTGTGTGTGTGTGTGTGTGTGTGTGTGTGGTGTGTGTGTGTGTGTGTGTGTGTGTGTGTGTGTGTGTGTGCGCTGTTAGTGTTACCTTGGGTGAAAAGGTATTCGGGGCATAATTCACTGTTCATGCCAGATCCACACATGAAGTCGTCTTGGGGATCGATTTTCTGCGTGATTGCGGTGCTACTGTAGATTGCAGTGCCAGCGAGATTATGCTATCGGCATTTACTGACGATTCCAAAAGCTGTCAAGAATCCATCACCGTCATTGAGGATTTTTCTTGCCACCCAACTTGAATAAGAACGTTCGCGTTGACGCCTCTGCCTTGGACGCCGGAACGTTTGATGTTCTTGTGGAATTGCGCCAAGAAAACTGTGCTTGTTCCACAATGTATTCTTTGCATGAGTAATGGCCAATTGGCCTTATGGGGGTTAAATTATTGTACTGAACCTGCCATGCAACCTTGCGGATTGCGACTGGACCTCTCCAAATAAAATGCAGACAGTTTTATCGCATCTTTAAGCGACGAGAGCGTAGACCCTATTCGTGCAACGAACTATACAGAAGCCAACTTTGTAAGTATGCTAAACAAGTCGCTATTGCCAGCAAAACAATAGGCCTTGGTCAAAGTCCTTCCGAAGCACGCTACAATATTTCGCTTTGCGCAGAATGCAGAACTAATAAGTGAACCCGAGTCGAGTACTCGCCACGGTATTGACACAGGATACGCTCACCCTACTACCAGCATTAGGTCAAATGCGAATCACTGAGTTGCAACAACACGCACCAAAAAGCAGCTTGGAAATAATGGTCATTCCGTTTTCTCAGTGTAATACAGCATTACCGTCCATCAAACTATTACATCTAAAATAAATGAACTGGTTCTGTAAGCGATATTGAAGTAGTGCATCGTGTTTCATATGCGTATAATATAGAGCACTTGCATGTTCGATATCACTTTCATGCCTTGAAAACTGGCTTCATAGGCAGAGCTCAAAAGGCACGTCTTAATAATACCGGCATCAGCTCAAACCCAGCCACTTTCGTGGCACTGGAGTGTTCTACCAACAACAAGTTGGTGCTTGAACCTTGATATCAAAAGAAGCTTAACACAAATCATAATCCCACTGCAAGCGATACCGTGAATATTAAAATGCTACCTGCATTCAAAAACAAAAAACTAGGGATGAACACAGACAATCCTGATAATTCATATCATGCAAATGGCGCGTCACTATAGGCAGCCTCAGACAGGGTAGACAAGGCAATGTGAATGACCAGACTAGGCCACACAAGAAGGGCGCGAAAATTTACCAATATGGCACACAGAGAAAAAATAAGTGTCCCTCTACGCTAATTTGTTTTTGGGCGTTTTATGGATTACTGAGCAGTAGGAGGATTACGTTTAGCTGCTGTGGAAAGCGCATTTTTATAAGAGCAAAAAAAATGCTTTTTTCCTCTAATGTCCCTCTTAGAAGGTTCGAGTGTCACGAATAATACCAATTTATTCGCTGCTCGCGAACGAACCCTGTGACAGAAATAAAAAGCGTCTCTTGTTGCACAACGACTGCTCACGTTTTCCTTCGCTCACACGCCTCCCGACAAGCGCTGACACTGTTGAATTGATTCGCACCTATCAGAACACCGATGCATGAGCAGGTTCTCTACAGTGGCTTTGACACAGGGTCCACGGCCGCTAGGCAGTATTTCGGCGAAGTATGAAAAGCGCAACTGCTCCTCGGTGCAGCTCTTCGTCTTTGGCCGTCGACATCCTCGGCTCTTTCCACCGTCCTTTGATGATAGGCACCGCTCGACGCACGCAGCTTCGTCAGCAAACACGACCACGTCAGAACCGTCATCGTCCGGGCACAGGCCACGCGGGAAGCCCCACTGAACGCAGTCTTTGCCCGAGAATACCCACCAGTTTTGCCAGACGTCTTGCCTACGAACGTTCGCGAGAAAGGAAAAAAATCATTGCGATCATTTCAAGTTCTACTCCAAGTGAAACCTGTGCGAATAGTGGTGCAGGGAATTCCGCGTGTTTGAAGGTGTTCATCTCGTCTTTTATGCACTTTCCCGCACTTTCCTTGTGACTGTGATACATTATAATTTTTTGTTTTCTTATCGTGTGTTTTCCATTAAAAATATGTTCACCATATACATGGTGGATTCCACCATTCCCCTTTACGGTGTGTTATGATGCTGGAATATTGTGGCACAAGGTGTATGATGTCATTCGGTGGATGCTGGAGATGCTGAAGTACCGGTGATTCATGAGCGCAAAACGGCTATGCGCCGTCAATTGTACTCTACCGAACTGCCCTCAAAAATAGATAACTAATTGTATAGAAGACGATGCAAAAAGGCATTCATAAAAATTAAAACACGCGTCAAAAGCAGAATCCGAACGTGTCGCCTTCGGATCTCCAGCCAGATACCCTGTAGCCACTGTGCCACGCTAACATGTTCTCCTACTGGGAGAATGACTCTTCAACATACTAAATCGCCGTTTAGTTTCAGTTTTGCATGTCGAATACTCGACGCAGGCGGGATCTGAACCTGCTTTTATAGATTGCATACTTATTAAACCCAAAAAAACTGGTACCATTAACGATCACCACTGAAATAATGGCCACAGCTCTAACTTTTTGCTTACAGTTCACATCTAAAAAAATCAAGTGGACTGAGAAGGAGGTGTAGTTTACCGTTGTTACTGCTAAGTATAATACCAATTTGTCACTCGTTCCAAGAGGCAACACGTGTGGTGGCTTCCTCGTGCCTCTAAGCTCATTCGATAAGTACGCACGTACAGTTGATTGAGTATTGTGACGTTTTTTGTGCGCACATACCGCGCAGTCCTTCCAACGGACTGGCCTGTAGCTCCATTGTTAGCAACAACTACACAACGACTTGGCCGGAAATGAGTGCAGTGCACGGGGAAAAATATGCACCATATTGGTTCAGCAAGGCACGTGAATTGAAAGTCTGTGTTTTCACCTAAGAGCCAGAGGAGTGCCGGCGAGCACGACCAGCGGCTGTCGGTGACTGGAAGCATACGTTTGCTGGAAGCGCGTAGCGTAGAAGCTCGTCGCGTCTAGCACAGACACCGCACACAAGATTAAATGCTTCCTTTTGGTTAACTGGTGCCACTGCCGGGCTGTACTGTCATTTTTACTCGTCGTAAACGGTCATCCTGAAAGCCACAAGCGCCGATGACACTTCGACGGGCTTGGTCAGTATAGGCCTAATTTTTGGCGGAATTCATCGTGGTAAAATAAGGAGGGTTGAAGGGATACTTGTTTGAGCTCGTCTCAGTGCATGTCGGAGGTAAACGTTTGTGCATTTTTGCGTCGCACGCACTTTCACTGTTATCTTACAGTACGTCTCAGACAATGAAGCGTGCAAGAATTGCCAGAATAGCGTTTCTAGCGTGGCGGCATCAAGTGGCTGCTGTATTTGGATCCACAGTTGGAAGGGGCAATTGTGCACCACAAGTAATTTATTTCTTAACAACTGTGCAGTGATGTAACAACACTGTCGCTGCTATAACAACGACACCTCTGGTCTTCTAAACATCCCAACAAAGCAACACATCGCGCACATCAAGCTAAGGTATAGTATACGTGTGAGAAATGTGAGCATTCATGGCCGGATTGTGCACTCCATCAAGAATGGGACAGTGTGGACGCTCTAAGAATAATTAAAAACGTTCTAGAATACACAATGATTGGTGTTGGCTTCTTGCAAACATAAGCATATTTCTCGGTCCATAGAGTGAACACTAGTATAAATGATTCCACATACTGCCCTCAGATTTTCCATCACGGCACCGTGATAAGCCATCTACCAACACGTTTTGCATTGCCACCATCAGTCAGAACTTTCAACTGTCGCCACCATTATTTCTCCCAGACCGCCATCAGCACCTAAAGAACGTCGCTACCACCACCACCAACTGTCATCATTTTTTCCAGTCTTGCCATCATCGGCCAATATGGCTACTACAGCGTCCAGCATATCCATCACTTTTTCCACCAAATCCACAATCCGTTCCAGCACACCCACCAATGATTCCAGCATCCCCCAACTCAGGATTTTGAAAAGAAATATCTGATTTGTTTTGAGATTATCACACTTCTGTGCTATTGTCTCCTTGGAACTGCTTGCATAGCGCTTACTGCCAATCTGATATAAACTATTGGTTTGATTTTTACATTTTCTATATGAATTTAGGTAAGGAAGTTGGCTTCACGGCACTACTTAACGCTAAAATGCGGATTTTTTAATGTTATATTTTTGTGCAGTTTGTTGTCGGACATCATAGGTTATATAGAGGGTTGGCTTGCGCACGCTAACTCTCAACACTTCAGGTCTCCACATAATGAGGTACACAAAACGGTGAACTATAAAGCAATGGCCAGAATTTCTTGGTGTGTTCCGAATGGGCTCTGTAAATGATATATCTGAGACAGCTTGTCGCTCGCCCCGCCACGGTGGTCTAGTGGTTAAGGTACTCGGCTGCTGACCCACAGGTCGCAAGATGAAATCCCGGCTGTGGCGGCTGCATTTCCGATGGAGGCGGAAATGTTGTAGGCCCGTGTACTCAGATTTGGGTGCACGTTAAAGAACCTCAGGTGGTCTAAATTTCCGGAGCCCTTCATTACGGCGTCACTCATAATCATATTGCCACGATGATTGCGGCGGGATACTTGAACGTGGCCAACCTGTCGCGTTGACATAGGCGGGCGTTGAACGTGACCATAGTCATTAGACTCGTGGGCACAAGTTCGCCCTAATAAAGACGCTTGTTTCTTAGCCTGTCTTCCTCAGCATCGCTACAATATGGTGGTTTTGGCACGTCAAATCTTACAAATCAATCAATCAATCAAGCTTGTCGCTTGATTTATATTACGTCAAGAAAATACATTGGTAGCATTCCTGCACAAAGAAGACGGTGTAGAAGTTGGTTAATTATATTATGTGACACGTCTAGTCACGAAACCACGATATCATTCAGAGAGACGCCCTAGTGAAGAGGCTCTGAAAACTTCGACGATTCAGTGTTGTTTAAAGTGCACTTGAAATGCAGCGTACGTGGACCTCTACCATTTCACCAACATCGAAGTGCGCCCACCTCCACAGGGAGCGAACCAGCGACCTTCAGATGAGCAACCAAACACCCTAGCCACTCATATATCAAGGCGGAAATAGAGGTTAGTTGAATGAGTAACACTTACGAGGTTCCAAGGCCAAGTGCAATTGCGCATATATCTACTCACCTGTTGCAGTCCGTGAACAAGGTCTTCTCGAAGCACCGGTCAGCCATGGGTCCGTGCATGCGACCACATGAGTTGTAGCACGCGTCGATGCTGGCAAAGCGGTTAGGGGAGTGGTTGCACACGCGCACCGCGTCGGCTGTGGTGAGCAAGCAGCGCCCCTCGCGTGCGCTATAGTACGCCTCCTGGTTGAGCACAGGCAGTACGTGTAGAAGGAGCGACTGCAGACGTGGTTCGGCTGGATGTGTAAAAATGGATGATGTTTGAAGTGGTAATGAAGTGTTAATGAAGTGGTGTTTGAGCTACATGCAGGGGTCGATATGCATGCTTCTTAGTACGTCATATTAATAAGAATGAGAGCACCAAACATGGGCATACAAGTGCATGGGACTCACAAACTGGCACTCTCAACAAGAATTCCTCTAGTATATTCAAAGTATCAAGTAGTGTATGGTTGCATTATTCATCACTTCCTGAAGTGCACGATTGCTTGGAGAATAAAAACACCAGGAAGGAAGCAGCGTACGTCTTTATTTATCTGCTAATCAATGAGTTTCACGTGCACATATTATGTATAATAAAGCAATCGTGAGACTCTGGAATGTTCCGAACTGCAATACACCTTTCTTGTGCAGATGAGTACACTGTCGAAATTCAGGAAAAGCACGAAAATGTATTCTTTCGGGTGAATTTCTTCAAAGATTCATTCTGCCCATTCGTAAAGTGAATTTATTCAGCAATGCATGTGTTTTTATAGAAATAATAATTTATTTTCTAAAGGAGCACATTTAATAATTTTTTCTCGTAAGCTTAGAAGCCTTTTATTTGCGCAACCTTTCAGACCTGTTCTCATAGGTGTAAAAGAAAGGCGGACCTGATTTTATTGTGCTCCGGATTTTTGTGAGAACGAAACATTGAAGAGTTTTGGCAGCATTCTATATTTTTATGATGTACAATTTCCGTGCTAGCGAACACTACTAACTTGTGAGAAGGAGACGTAAAACCGACGCCTTCACTGCGGCATAAACTTGTGTACTGCGTCATGATCGTGCAGTAACAACAGCACCACACAAATAACTGTGATAAATTCAATATTTTTCTTATTTTCGGGTACTTAGAATATAGGATGTGTAAAACTGATATGTGACTTCCAATATCTTTTTGTCTTGTCTGCTTGTAAACCAGTGCTTGTACGTTCGCATAACGAAGACGCTTACCACAGTGTGTTTAATCCTAGCACTTCACGTCTCTAAGTGGGCTTTTATTTTTATTAGGTCAGTTCCAGTCTATTGTTACAAGAATGTTATTCAGGCCTTCATTACACATTACGCATAGTGCATGGAACTACAGGCAGAAAGCTCAAAACATGCAGTACATGTTTATATGGCTCAATAAATTTTTTAACGAAACACGCATCGCAATGTAAGCCTTACTCCTATGGTGCTGAGAGGCTGCCGATGCATCCTTTTCGTGGTAGCTTTCTCAGGCTTCTCGGTCGTGGGAATGCTACTGATGGGTGTTCGACGTCGCCGCGTAGTCCTAGTCAAGGATACGTTTACCGTCATAGGCCTCGCCGCGAATCTCACAATCTCGCGGGCGGCCACCATGGCCTCACGGTTCTCGTCCTCCCACTCGTCGGCCAACCAGGGCTGGGTCGCCCAGAAAGAGCCGACTTGCCACGAGCTCGCGTTGACAAGAGCGAGCCGACAACCGACACCAGAGCCACGCCGAGCACGGCGATGATGGTGTACCACATTACATTCGCGCGACGATCCTTAAGCTCACTGTCATCGCTTGTAGGTTGCGAGGACGTAATGCTGCATAAATGAAGCGCATACTTATTAATTGTAAACGCACTGAAAGCTCTCTGATTTTATGAGAAGTTATGAGAAATCATCTCTGCATGGACGCGACAAGAGCGCCAAGAAAAATACAAGAAAACGCGAATAAAGTAAGTCGAGAGTTGACTCTAGTCTGAATTTTTCTCGTGAGGTCTTCGTCTCTTTGGTGCCTGCTCAGAAAATGTTGTTTGAGATGCTTATTTTCTTTTTATTCATTTCAAATTCCTTAGGAATTTGAAAAAGTATATTGAATACCTACCTGTTATAACCTGTCTGGAGTTGCCTGTAGTGAGGAATACTATTGTTACATTCACGGTATACAGGCTAGCCGCTCCTATCACAATGTAATAAGAGATTCACTATTATCACTGTACTAATAAACATAGAGTGCTTTTCTGCACCACAGAGATGCTCCATCGAACGCTAGTAATGTCGGGTTCATCAGAAAACTAGACTGTTCTTTTTTGTCTCTAGTGGTTTGTATATATCTCAAAAGAAAATACCTACTTAGGTTGCACTCTAACTGAGACTTCATGTGAGGCATACAGTATTGAACGGGCCTTGCGAGCTA
>NW_023611793.1:0-43144 GCF_013339725.1 Rhipicephalus microplus | reverse complement strand
CCCTTCCCTAGCTTTTGCTGTGCGGCGCACCGTTGAAAATCCTGGTAGCTTCGAGAACCCAGTGGCGAACGGATAAGCAAGCAGTGGAGGAAGCGATCTAGGTAATGAAGTCGGCGTGCGATTCCGCCAGGGGACAAAGGCCTGTCCTGCAGTGGTGGCGCATGAGTGGGTGATGGTGATGCCCGACGAAGAAGTTTTGTTGTTGAAGTGTGGTCAGTCGATTTGGAACAATCTGGAAGAGCGGGCAAGTTTTAAAGAGCATTTCCTGGAAGAGAAACCTCGCACGTAGCAGGATGATCACCGGCGCAGGACATAGTGTGGGTGTTTCCGAGAAGAGAAGCATTCAAGAATAAGTAGTCCAAGAACTTTGGACTGAATGCTTTGACGAACATTCTAATCTTTAAATGTTCTTGGATAGTTAATGCATGTACTGTATAACGCTAGTTGTGTTTGTGCCCATTGTTTTCAATATATCGGAGTATTTTGTGACTTGTGTTTCATAACTGCCGAGGGCGCATGTTTTACGTGTTTGTACTGCCTTATCTGAGAATATAGCTTGTTTTCCTATCCACTCCGGCTCTGACTCAACCTTCGGACGACAAGCAGCGTTCTCTGTGGCACTAAATGATCAAAACAAAACTGTTCGCGCTTTTGTAGTGCGTTTCGAGGGTCAATACGTCAGCCCTTGGAATCAGCACTGCGATTGCCTTCTTACTTACGGGAAAAGTGACAGAGACAGCAACTG
Source organism: Rhipicephalus microplus (assembly GCF_013339725.1). Classification (NCBI taxonomy): domain Eukaryota; kingdom Metazoa; phylum Arthropoda; class Arachnida; order Ixodida; family Ixodidae; genus Rhipicephalus; species Rhipicephalus microplus. Next base: position 42,399 of record NW_023611793.1, on the reverse strand, counting down.
CTACTAAAGCCATGCAGCAGCTGCGGACGGCACCACCATATGGAGCACGTGCTCGACTTCTCAGATAAATCTAATTGACGCAGAGCCATTTTTTTTAAAACTAGGCTATGATTACTAGAGCCGTTTTCTTTAAAACTAGGCTATGATTACTAACAATACTATCATCATTTACTAAACAAGAAAGCACTCCCGATGAAGAAGGAACAAGAACTCCTGATGCCACTTGTAACTAATTATTTTATTTATTACACATAACTCTAGTGCCCTAGTTGAGTATTATCGTAAAAGGATAGAATCGTAATAAATGTCACAAATAGCAGCATCAAAACCACAGAACTGGCATATATACAAGTATCACGACAAAAAATATGCCATGACAATATTATTTTAAAAAATTGGCAGATCCCACGTACAGTGAGAACCGATTCTATGCGAATCACTAATGAGGAACCTTGATATGTGCCTTTAAAATCACTCCCAACATTACGAGGCGCGTGGATGTAGTACACAGAAAACACAAGTACAAAGGTTATGTGCACTCGGGTATCGGATAAGATGCAAGTATGCTGTTTATAGTCGCGTAATGATGGCACCACTAACATCTGAAATACCAGCCCAGTAGAGGTAGGCATATAAATTATGCTATACATGAATTCCATGTCACGATTATCATGTTTGCGCCTGGCATGTGTGTTCGTCATCTATCCATGTCACGTAACATGGAATTTGGTACATGTGAAGCTTGCAAAACGGCCGCGAGCGCACTATGATCGTGGCATATAGTCATGTTTACACGACATGCATGTCATGATTATCATGTTACAATGTGCAATTTCCTTCGTCGTACATTCGCATCACGTAATACCAAAGTTGATATGTGTGAAGCAAGCAAAACAGGCGCGAGTGCATCATGAGTGTGATATGTTGTCATGTTCTTACATGACATGCGTGTCATGATTATCGTGTTCGCACCTGTCATATATCTTCATCATCCATTCACGTCACGTAATACCAAATTTGGTAAATGTGAAGCTAGCGAAATGACTGTGAGCGCACCATGAGCGTATGGCGTGTAATCACGACTTACATGACACGCATGTAATATTTGCACGGGCCTGCCACTTATGTTTGCCATGCAGCTATGTAATATTATACCAGTTTTTGATATGTCATGTGAACGAAACGATTTGAAAGAGCAGCGAGACCAAGACATGTAAATCATGACATTCATGAAAGACGTGATGATTTTCGTGTTATGACTAGTCCTTATGCTTTTTATACAGTCATGTCATGCCATGAAAATGTTGGTATTGATCCCATCATTGAAATGGCCAAAAGAGCTAAAAGTCGTAGGCGGCTGGCTAGATAGATAGACAGACAGACAGACAGGCAGGCAGGCAGGCAGGCAGTTAGATAGATACGCTCAAAGTCGTATAAGTTCACTAAAAAATGCTTCGCATTCAGAAAGCGTAAGACCTTCAACTATAATGGCATTTGAGGAATTTTATATGGATTTAAAGAAAGTTCTCTCTGGCAGAATAAAAGTTTGATGCAAATACCATGTCATCTAGAAGTAAATATTGTTATTCGATTGTTCAAGGGGAGAACAAAAACCAAAAGCATCTTATTGTGACATTAGTAGAGCCCAATTTTTTTTAATTGTCACGTCTCTTACACTCATGACGAGGCTTTTAATATGTGTTTTTATAGATTGCCCATTATCACTATTGGTGCCCTCTAAAAGCTTTAGCCAGATTACCTTCCTGTAGGTAGAAAGTAACTTCCAGACCAGTTGATCTGTTTGGACACTTTGCATTTTGTAATCATACCTTCCCGTGAAGAATCTTGCAGTTCTTTTATGAACTTGCTCTAACTATTACTAAAACACTCAAACTAAAACACAAGGGGTGTCACGCTGCACATGCATATTCCAACACGGGTCTAATATCAGTCATGTACGTTTCCTTTAACGCTACATAATAGGAGTACAGCTCTAACGCCCCAAAACCATCATATGATTATGAGAGATGCCATAAAACAGGGCTGCGGAAGTTCATACCACCAGAGGTTCTTGACATGCACCTAAATCTAAACACACGGGCCACCGAAATGCAGCCACCCCAGCTGGAACTCAATTCCGGGACCTGCAGGTCAGCAGTTGAGTGTCTCAGCCACTAGATCACGGTAGGGGGTTCCCTTAACGCTGTCGGCACATACTGAAATTTTTTTGATAAAGTTGTTATCAGAGATATGATTAGTCAACGTGCAACGTCCAGTCCAAGTTCATCGTGAGAGCAAGGCCCAGGTTCTTAGGACGTTACACTATTACATTGTTTTGACAGTACGTACTAGACATGTAACTCACAAGAGTGGAAACTTGGGCTAGTTGGTGCGTAGTCATATTGCAAGATGTTTCAGCGCGCGAACAAAGGAAAAAGGACAGGGTAGACAGAAAGAGCGCTAACTTCCAACTAACTTATTTCACAGAGTGGCAAGAATATATACTGCTAAAAAGGATGATAACAGAGCATGAAGGTAAAATGCACGCCTAATCTGCACATCAGTAACAAAACACGTGTGACAGGTCCTCTATTGCCTCAAAGCCCAGCTAGGTAATCACGTTCAGCCTGTGATAACGCAATCGATGATGTGCTTACATTTATCTCCTAGCAAGTGTATTTTTTCGGCTTCAATAATTTCTCGGGTAAGCTGGTCCCTCTGCCTTGCCAATATTGAGCACTTATCAAAGAGAGGGGTGCACCCACAATCTCGGCAATGAATGCCAAGATGCCCTTGTACCACATTGTGCACATTGTTTCGGTGTTCTCAGAGGCGGTCTTTATGCACCTGCCGGTTTGCCCGACATAGATGCACCCACACGTCAGTGGAATCAAGTAAACGACTCCCACTGCGCATGGGACGTAGCGTGTCCTGTGGGCGACAGAGCACGAGGCAGAATTTGCACGAGGTGCATTGACCTGTTTGCAAAGCCTCTGCAATTTTTCCGGGGCAGAAAAAAACCACAAAAATGTTGGCGTCTCGAGCAATCTTTTTTAGCCTGTGTGATACGTCGTGCACGTAAGGCAGTACGACAGGCCGGCTAGGTAATCACGTTGAGCCTGTGATAACGCAATCGATGATGTGCTTACACATGGATCAGCATGGACAGGCACAGGGACCAGCTTACCCGAGAAATTATTGAAGCCGAAAAAATACACTGCTAGGAGATAAATGTGTAAGCACATCATCGATTGGGTTATCACAGGCTGAACGTGATTACCTAGCTGGGCTTTGAGGCAATAGAGGACCTGTCACACGTGTTTTGTTACTGATGTGCAGATTAGGCGTGCATTTTACCTTCATGCTGTTATCATCCTTTTTAGCAGTATATTCTTTCCACTCTGTGAAATAAAGTTAGTTGGAAGTCAGCGCTCTTTCTGTCTACCCTGTCCTTTTTCCTTGTTCGCGCGCTGAAACACTTGCAAATATGACTATGCTCCAACTAGCCAAGTTTCCACTCTGTGAGTTACATTTCTAGTACATCGGGCATCTATATCTCCTCTTCTACAAGCCTTCTCTTCTCGTCAGTTTTATCAGTGTGGCTGCTTGCCACGCACGCTCATTGGCGTACCGCATCCGGCTAAAGATACTTCTTCCCGAAGTCAAGGCATTGTTTGGTGGCCTCACTCCCTCGGTTGGCCATGGTTTAGAGTATCCAAGATTCTACGCTCAGAATGGCTTCGGCAGGCTCGACTGTACCGTCAAGCCCTGCAACTACAAATCCTAGGGAACGAACGCACAGCAGTTAAACAGAAGAAGTGTCGTGAACTCTCAAGCCTCGTAGACCGAAACGTCGTGTTCATGTGGCGTCAGACGCTCAGTTACCTGCGGGCCATCACACCAAGGAAGTCTCCAGCTGCTAAGGACTGTGTGCATGTTCTCGGGGATTCTTTTCTTCCCGACAACGTTAAGCACACCCTATGCCTCGGACCAAAGTACGCGGTGGCACCTTCAAGAACACCGCACGAGCTCCTCACTCTGGTCAGGCAAGTCGCCCGTCGTGCTCCTGACTCTGAATGTGATAGATGTGTTGCCCAAAGCGTGCAAGTGCTCTCGAGATGCAAGCCTTCGAACAAAGTTGTCCATACAGGAAGCACTGTCGCGTACCTAAAGGCACATTCCTTGTCACTTCTACTGGCTGACAAGGAAGGTGGTTTTGCGGTTCTTCCTCGTTCAATGTTTAAGGTGAAAGCTATGCAGGCAATGCAGTCTTTTTTAACGAGAATGATGAGATTGGTCTGGATAAGATTAAGAAGCGTGCAAAAACTCTTACCGGGGCCCTGTGGTTTCAAAAGCTTTCGAAGGCGATAGATAGTTGCAAAAAGCTTAGCCTTGACCTGTTCTTTCTGCAAAAACTCACAAAATTGACTGCCCATTGCGGGTCATTGTAACAGAAAGGGGGACCTGGCAAAAGTCTGTAGCACTTTTCTTGCAGGAAAAGCTAAAACATACAACAATAGACGATCCTTTTTTGGTCAAGAACTCTGACGCTGTTATTGACATTATTGGACGAACTAACACAGGACTCCAGGCAATGTCTGTGGATATTAAGGACTTGTATTACTCTTTGCCGCATGACCAACTACTTAACTGAGTAGAGGAATCCATAGACAGGTTAGGATCATCAGCGTTTCAAATGCGTACTGGAATTCACAACAGCAGCTTATTAGAATTACTCAGTTTTTATTTGAAGGCCACTTTTGTATCATGGGAGGACAAAAACTACAAAAAAGTGGAATATGTATTGGTTCATGTTTGGCACCCATTCTTAGTGACATATTTCTAGCACATCATGATCGTGTCTTGTCAGACAAGCTTGACGACTCTGTAATTTTAAGTTTGCCGTTTGGTTGATGATTACTTAGTGTTGTTGAAATGCGATAGTCAAAATTTTCAGACCGTTTCCTCTGACGTGTTGACTCTTTTCCGAGAGTGCCTGAAACCACTAGTTCTAACCCATGAATCACCCACTGATAACAACCTGAAGTTTCTAGATTTGAAGCTTTGTTAGACTCCCGACATGCTTGCTGGATGTATGAACCAAGAAGCGGCAAGCCTCTTCTGCCTTTCACCTCAGCTCACTCTAAATTGGTCAAGCGGGGCATCGCTAACCTCTGCCTTGTCAATGCCTTAAAGAAGTCATGCCCCCACATGGTACACCACAGCTTTGCTCTACAAGTAGAGCGGCTTACCAAAGCTGGTTACCCCGCGCATGTTCTCGTTTCGGTGGTGGAAAAGCTGGTCACTGTCTTGAAGCGAGGCGACAAACCGGATAAGCGAAACAGTGTCAGAAAGAGCCGGCCTGTCGTACTGCCTTACGTGCACGACGTATCACACAGGCTAAAAAGACTGCTCGAGACGCCAACGTTTTTGTGGTTATTTCTGCCCCGGAAAAATTGCAGAGGCTTTGCAAACGGGTCAATGCACCTCGTGCAAATTCTGCCTCGTGCTCTGTCGCGCACAGGACACGCTAACGTCCCATGCGCAGTGGGAGTCGTTTACTTGATTCCACTGACACGTGGGTGCATCTAAGTCGGGCAAACCGGCAGGTGCATAAATGAACCGCCTCCGAGAACACAGAAACAATGGGCACATGTGGTACAAGGGCATCTTGGCATTCATTGCCGAGATTGTGGGTGACCCCTCTCTTTGATCAGTGCTCAATATTGGCAAGGCACAGGGACCAAGCTTACCCGAGAAATTATTGAAGCCGAAAAAAAATACACTTGCTAGGAGATAATGTGTAGGCACATCATCGATTGCGTTATCACAGGCTGAACGTGATTACCTAGCTGGCTTTGAGGCAATAGAGGACCTGTCACACGTGTTTTGTTACTGATGTGCAGATTAGGCGTGCATTTTACCTTCATGCTCTGTTATCATCCTTTTTAGCAGTATATATTCTTTCCACTCTGTGAAATAAAGTTAGTTGGAAGTCAGCGCTGTTTCTGTCTACCCTGTCCTTTTTCCTTTGTTCGCGCGCTGAAATATCTTGCAAATATGACTACGTACTAGACACTTTGTCTTTCATGCTAGATAGAGAGAGAGCCTTTATGTGCAAGCACATCAAAGCTGCCTATTGCGCATGTTAGTGCAGCACTCTTGTTTGAATGGCGTGCAAAACGGAGAGCGCGCCATCGCAAAAGAAAAAAGATAAAGACGGTACTTGGCGGTGCCACATGAAGCCAAGGCTCGCATCGCTTTCAAATCATCAGTTCTATGGGATATATATTAGGTCAAGTTGGTTTCGGTACCAGGGCATACGGGAGTTTTTCTCAATGAAATGGCGGATGCCTTAGCTATGTCATTGTTAAATGGCCTGCTTATCCACTTATTACCAGCATCTAAATTTATTATAAAGACTAGATTTAAGAGCAAAATGATGTTAGAAGAATTTCTTTACCGTTCATAATGAACACAATGAAATTTAAACACCTAAATCATTGTTAGAACAGTAAAATATGTCACACGCATGCAGTTGAAGTTGCTATTACTGAGCTGCGGTGTAAAACTCCTTATCCAATTTTTATTTGCACAAAGCTCGTCTGGCTGCTTCCCCTAATTGTTGGTTTTTGTGGAGTCCCTGAGACAATAGACCGTTATCTAGTGAAAGATATGCCGCTTTGCACAAAATACATTAGGGGCCATCATCCGTATCAAAAGACTGGAGTTAAACACTGGAAATTAACTTTCTTTGGGCTTTGTCCCTAGGATTCCAAAAATTAAACTGTGTACCTAAAGTGTTATTGCAGGTAGATGCGTTAGTAGCGCCGTCATACCCTTTTTCTGAGTTCTGTGCATGTCTGCACATTTCGATCGTTTTATGTAAATAAATCATCAGTTGATGCCTAGCACCTGACCAGTTAATTACGTATCTTTTCTGCTAGCTCAGATGCACAAGTCGCACGTCGACGGTGGTCTGGAGTCACAATGCCAAGCAAACGGAGTTTGTTACACAGCGCCCATGAACGGAAGGGAAGGCCCAGTATGAACACTGGCACACCAGTTCTCTAAGTCACGTACTGTATTTAAAAAGTACAAGGGCTGAAACAATGACATCAGTGCAAGCCATCTATATATTCAAAACCTGCTTCAAGCAATGCACGCATGCTCGTTTTTGCGACCCACAGCATTCCCATTGAGCTACGCAGCGATAATGCACCACCTTTCAACAGAGCTTGGTTCCGCTATTTTCTGATAGAGCTCGGAATCGTCCATGTAATGCCAAGTCCATATTACTTTTGCGATAATGGCACGATGTAGCCTGCAGTGCAAGCAGCGAAAAAATTGCTAGACCTTTCGCAACGTTTAATTTTTGCAGCGGTCAGCTAGATTAGATACACCCAGGGACCTGAAGTCACTTCTTGATGCGACGTCAAAGCAAAGCTCGACTGCCAGCACCAAAAGCATCAAGCTGTGCCACCAGGGTCTGTCCTCAAGAAATCTACGAGAGACAATGGGTCTTTCACAACAGAACTCCCATGCAGAACTGCCAACAGAACTGCCAGCACTTCCCTGTAGTTCTGCATTTTCGGTCACCAGCTGAGGTCCTCACCAGCTGCGAATACTGCCACTGTTTAATAGCTAAAATCTTGCTGCGTATGCTCATTTCAGTGTCACGCAATCGTTTTCTGATCCGTATATGGGCACAACACCGCAAGCGACTCTGTCTCCTAAAGGACCAGCAGGTCGAGCCATGGTTAGCTTCACATCCACAAAGCTCCTCTCACAATTTCCAGCTATGTGCAGTCAACGTTGTGGCAGAATCGGTCAAAGCTTCCCAGGAAAATGACGAGGTGTAGATGGTACACAGTCGAGCTCGCTTATAACGAACCTGAGCGTGACGCGGCATTCGTTCGCTGTATCTTGAAGTTCATAGTAAATGAAACACAGCTTTTGAAAAACTGCAAGTGAAAGCAAACTTTTTTTGCCTCAAAAAGTCCGTGATGCACGTGTTTCGAAGAGCAGAAGTGATAAGGGCGGTCTTGAGTTCATTTAAAACGGTAGGGTGCTCGTTCGCCGAGGCCCATGGCGTAAGCTGCATGAGGCACTGGCTCCAAAGTTTCGTCATTCTCGCAATCCAATTCCTCCAAATCGCTCTTGCCACATACTTAATTAACGATGCCTCAATCCGTGTATGGTTCCGCAGTGTCAGCATCATCATCGGCCGTAATTAAACCATCACAACAGATGTCCCACCCGCTCTCTCAGGTAGGAGTCGACGACATGGTGCCACAAATCGCCGCCGTAGTTCAGAAGCTTCAGGCTCTGCATCGTGCCTGACGTCGACGAAGTCGGCCTCGCGAAAACAGTTTGGCGCGCATGTAGCCGTCATCGCCGCCCACGAAATATTCACCATCTCCACAGCTGAATATCGGGACGCCCGAAGCGGCAAGTTGGCGCCCAGGTGGTCAACAGCTATGAGCAAGCGCTCCGCTACGCAGCACCTAACGCGCGGATTACGCTCAAGCCAAGCGGTCACACTTTCGACGTTTTGTTGAGCGGCAGGAAAAAGCGTGCTAGTCCTCCCGTTGGCCATCATGGCTACACACGCATACTAAGAGTGAGCAAGACGCGCACACGCGACACACATGCCAGAACCCGTAGAACAGCTCTGGGTCCGTTTGCAGTCAGAAAACGAAACTAATTCGAGCCAGCGTAGCGGGCATCGAGGAGCGGAGGAGACAGGCGACGGGGTTGCGATCAAGAGAGGAGAGCAGACTTGCGAGAGAAGGGCAAGTAGTTGCGATAAAAAAAGGAAAGAATGCGGCGGGAGGGCGATCTTGAAAACCAAAACACATGGGAAGGAGGCAAGTTGGGTAGCTTGCTTGAAAGGTCCGCGAAACTCGCACGTAGGAAAACTTAGAGAGAGTGCCTGCGCGCGCAGACGTCAAAGCATGATCGCCTGAATTGGTGCGAGCGGCGGTGTTCGAAGAATCGGCGGTCGTGGTAAAAATCGTTTTGTTGCGCCGGCAGGCTTGCGTGGCCTCACAAACTTCGATATTTCGCGATTCGTTCCACGCAATCAACAGCCGTTCTCGCGCTTCCGCACGCACGCGGAAAGCATGCTGAGCCGAGTGCGAAGTGAGTGAGAACAAATCCTGAACACGAAAGAAATTGCAAATTATCAGAGTCGATGGGGTAGCGTACGCGTGTGCACTAGATGCAGACTATCGGATACAGTCGGTGGCCGACGATGTAGGCAAATGGTTTGGTCACTCCACGCTGGCGGCGCCAACGAAAGTATCAGCGATCAAAAACAGGGTAGATGGCCGACCGATTTTTCGAAGATCAGTGGCAGTGTAAAAACACCGGCCTCGTCTGGCGATGCGGGGTGCTCAGAATAGCGGGGGGGAGAAAGGACGGAGGGGTGCTTAACAAAAAGCAGTCAGGGCATGGAGAGAGGAAACAGCTTTCCTTCCTCCATGGGTTGGGGAAAGCGGCAACTAGAGGGTCGCGGAGGCAGGGTCAGCGTTTAACAATAAGAATGTATGGGCAACTCGCCGATGCCTGATCGGTGGTTGAAATTGGTTTCCCTGGAAGTCGGCAGACCGCTGACTTTGTTCGCTGTAACCGATCAGCGACGCTCAGATACGTTTGTTGTCAGTGCGATTTTGTGCCATTGAACCAATGTATATTTTCACGGTCAAGTGGATATTGTTTATTTTAAGCGAAGGTTCGTTTTGAGTGGGGCCGTTATTTGTGGACTTGACTGTATTCGCCAGAAAAGTTTGTAGACAGTTGTCATCAGGATCCGGGTACTGACACAGACAAGGTTACCGCCGGCAGTCTGCCAATCGACTGAGTGTCGTCTCAATGTGAACACTTTTTAACGGAATTCCACTTGATCACATCAGAAAGAAGAATCACCTGACCACATCAACTCAAAAAGGACGACTTCTTCTAACAAGGATTTCACTGAAATTCACTGTCTTCCAACGTTCACTGCTGTTGAATACTTAAATAAACACCGAAAGTAGCAGTGGGGTATTACTGACAGTAATATCCTGGATGAATCGAATTAGGTAAAAACCACTCAGAAGCTCCCAATTATTCAGTTGAACGCGGTGTCAGCAAATAAACTGAGTGGTAAGTCATGTAAATTAGCACTGACCTGAAACCATGAGGCGGACTCCATCAGCAATTTCTGTGAATTCAGAATCCCAGAAAGCTTTGATTCGGTATTGCAGACAACAGCCTTAAGAGGGTAGCCCAGTTCGTATGCTTGCTGAATCACACCAGCCTCTTGTAATGTTCCTGAAGTATTAAAAGCAACAGGAAACAACATTTTGTAGTCACTGTTAGTATTTCTGAAAGCACTTTCAACTGCTGAATAAAACAAAGACAATTTTGAAAATCTCCGACTGTGGCAGAATAAGTACTCCAATATCGTACGATTATAGCACAGCTCACTTTGGGCATGAAGAAAAAATGCAACAGTTAAGAAAAGAGGCTGTGTTCCAATTTCAGACACCGTAGACAGTATAGATTGACAGCTTAGAAGATAGCAAAAAGCACATTTTTGAGAACTGGACCACGTCTGGATGGCGTCTAAGCGACAAGACGCCACCTCGCTTCAAGACAAGCTAAAATAAACAACCGTAACTCTCATTTCTTTACCTGATTTCGTGTTCCATTATATGAAAAAGTTAACATTACTCACATTCAGCCTTTGCAAAGGCATCTGCATTTGTGCAGACAACCATTCAGGTGAAACCCGAGCATTTCGCTGACATGCCATCTTGTTTAGACAGGACAGCAAAGTAGCCTCCATCGTTCTTATCTACGATGCTGTCTTGTCAAAGCTGTCTGTTTTGCTGGCCACGTGAGAATTCGAATGGTACTCAAGAAGGTTGCCGTTCATTTAGCTGCCTATTCAGATGTCTAGAGTGGCTATTGAAACACACCCAAACAACACGGCTAACATGGCATGGCCACTGAATGCCGGCGCCGAGCTGCATCAAGTGATGCATTTCATAGAGGAAGGAAAGCTAAGGAAAGGCCCTCGCAATGTGAGCTGCAGAGCGAAAAGTGTGTCGGAAGTCACGTGCTTTTCCAGGAGGGTTTCGGGAGAAGCTGGGCACGCCGGCGTCTCGTGTCGTCTGCATCACCACTTGTGCGACCGCATTGTTGATAGCTGGCTGTAGATCTGAATGTGCATTTTTATGCAGCTGTTGCACTTCATGCAAAATTCCATGTGTTAGAACGCTGGTCTACAGTGAACGGTCTACAGTCTACAGTGAAACCTCCAGTGAACGGCTGCGAGATTAGTTGATATCCCTAGAGGTCGAAAGCGGTCGTTTTCGAAGCTCTCGACCACTTTTCCGAAAATGGTTTGTGCCGCAGCTTCATTGTTTTCCTTTGGCACTGTACTGTTGCATGTCTCAGCAAAGATAGCCTAGAATTCCTAGATGAAAACTGGAGCGTCTACGGCTCTTAATGGAAGAGGCGATGGTGAGCCATTCTCGTGTACAACAGTCACATATATCGGAATGCAGTACGTGGCCCACTGTTCTCACCGGAGCTGGCCGAGTCAAGACTTAGAAGTGCCTGGCATAGCAAGATGCTGGTTTATCGCTTCCTGGTTATCTTTTCCCGCGGTAACCTTATCTTTGGCCAATGTTTTTTTTCATTATGATTGCAATCGGCTGTCTTGTGCTACTCCGAACAATACCCATGCGCGGGTATCGTGACACACATGACAAAGAATAATTCAGGGCTTCTCTGTCCGGATAAATAGCAAGACAAATTAAATAACATTTCACTCTTACATTATGTTCCTTCCGTATTTCGAACTTATCGTATGTGCAGAAGAAAACAGCCTGTCATGCAGATTATCTCACCAATTCGCGCCGTTGCTATCTAGCATTCAGCAGAAAAAACACGAAGTGCAGCGCTGCAAGTGTATTATAGATTCACAATATGAGCCATAATGAGACTGCAAATAGCACATAGGCTCTATACAAGTGAGTATCGCAGCACGTTTACTCATAATCAGTACAGAAGTTTCGCTTTGCCAGCTTATCTATCAGATGGCAGCGTCGGTGCCGCCCGGCGCGCCCGAAATTAGAGTGACCTCGAGTAGGGGAGTGTCCAAAACGCTGGCTTCTGCGTGCATGGGACTGCTGCGGGGAACTTCCACGCCGCGCCACTGTTGCACTGGACCCGTAGGTTTTTTGCACCCGAGCGGGGGCGCAGAAAGTTAGGAGCATCTGCTACGCGCTGCAGTTTTTTGCGCTGGTTTCCACAAGGTGGACTTGAAGTCTACTTAGCTTTAATAATGCGATGTGGAACGAAGCTTACTGACCTTTAGGCATTGTGTTAGTGCCTGGGGCAACAGGAGAATGCAAAAACTGAACTGTCGAGCGACATCAGCGTGGCCTGGCTCTAATGGTAGAGCTTGAAAACATTGGTGCATGCGCAAAAACGCGCAAAATGAACAGGCACAAGAAAGAAACAAAAAGAAACTTGTTCTCACAGCTAATCGAGCAATGGCGTTGTGCACGCAAGAATCAAGTACTTAGTGAAAACAAGGTAAATTACACGCACAGTCAGCTGAAATAATAAAGTGCAGTGATCGCTTCGCTCAGCACTACTATATACGAGCACCAATGCTCATGGTTATTACTTGTTCACAAGCCATATGCAAGCCGTTTTACTCGATAATTTGTTAGCTTCAACTAGCACTAATTATTATGAAACGGAGAAGATCGAGAAGATGTAAGGGAAACAAAAGAAAGAGTTAGAATGGCTGTACAAACGTAATACTATTGTCTTATTTTTGTTTCTGAGGTAGCCTGCAAGGCTCACCAAGTGCAAAGCTTGAGCTAAACTCTGATATTTGAAAGAAAAGGAGTGACAGGGTAAAACACATTACTTCACAAGTTTTTGCATAAAAGATATACTATAGAAAATGCGCTACCAATGTTCACATACAATTAAAGTTACAAATATCCCTTTCTTGCTGTACAAGTTGAATAGCTGCCTGAACGAAAATCTGACAAGTTTAAAACTACGAAAGTGTAATACTTGAACCAGTTTAGAAAATGGCTCAATTGTTGAGACCACTTATGCACCTAGACTTGAAAATACAAAAGGGGACTCATATATATATATATATATATATATATATATATATATATATATTATAGTGAAGAGGAATGCCCACTACTAAAGCGACATCGACACGTTGGCGCGAGGCACGAGCTAAGACTGCCTGGTTGTTGCTGCGATGCTGCCCGTACACCCGGCCAGCTCTTGCTGCTTTTGTACAGATGCTGATACCACTTTTGACCTTGCATTTACATTATATTTTGCTGGAGAGTGCTGCGGTCTTCCCCAGTCCTGGAACTGCATAGCGGAAAGCTGCTGTCTGTCATGCCTGACGACGCTGTCTTCACACCCCCACCGGCTTCACCACGCAGGAGCTGTCCCAGTGCCCAGCTCTTGCGAGATCCCGAGATCTTCAGCGACACCGACGAGAAAGACGTTGAGGATTGGCTGGAATCTTATGAATGAGCCAGCGCTACTAACAAATGGGACGATCCCACAAAGCTTGGTGCCGTGATGTTTTATTTAACGGATGTTGCCAAGCTGTGGTACAGAAACCATGAGGCGGATATCCCCACCTGGACGACCTTCAAAGCCTGCATCGCAGATGTTTTTGGACGCCCTGGTGTGCGCAAACTTCCCGCAGAACAACGTCTACGAAGCCGGTTCCAACAAACTGGCGAAACATTCACTAGCTACATTGAGGACATCCTCGACCTCTGCCGGCGTGTCGACCCAACGATGGCGGACACTGACAAAGTACGACACATCATGAAAGGCATTTGCGACGACGCCTTTCAAATGCTGCTCTCGAAGAACCCTGTCACCGTCTCTGAGCTCATCGAGTTGTGTCAGAGTTTAGAAGAGCTCCAACGACAGCGTCTTCTCACGCGACGCCCTAATGTCGCGGATGACACACTCTCAAGCCTAACCACCACATATGACCATGAGTCCCTGCTATCGCAGATCAAAGAGTTTGTTCGTGCTGAAGTCGCTCGTCAGCTATCGCTGCTATCGACAGTCGGCCAACCACAGTCACCTCTTCCAGCAAACCTTCGCCAGGCCATCCAGGAGCAAGTTTGCGCGGCTCTGCCATCTGCCCGTGACGCTTCACCGTTGCCGACCCCCGTTGCCTGTGCCGAGGTTAATGCACCTCTAAGCTATGCTGAAGTGGCCGCTCGACCACCTCTTCAGACTTACGTCAGTGTCATCAGCCGTGCCACCGCAACCTACTACTGCTTGGTTCGCTCAGCCAAGGTCCCCCAGAGTAGTGGACAATGGCGTACAGTGGACAATCGGCCCATATGCTTTGCCTGTGGCCTACCTGGCCACATAGCGCGATACTGCCGTCGACGCGTCCCTGTCTACCACCAGAGCTACTACCAGAGCTTCGAACCTGCCCCTTATGTGCCACCGCGCCCTTCGTTCACAGGATCTCAGCCTCCTGACCAGATGTCATCATACACCGACCACCACTCTCCTGTTAACCGTCGCTCGCCATCACCACGACGCCGCTCCCGATCCCTGATGCGTCGTCGTCCTTCATCGCCGGAGCGGGAAAACTGATTGCCGCAGTTCCAGAGGCAGGCACTGCATCGCCCGCGAAAAGACCAAGGCCTCTCTCTTTCCCAACGAATGTTCTCGACGTATATGTGGACGGCGTCACTGCACTCGCTCTTGTCGACACTGGTGCTGCAGTTTCAGTGATCAGTGCCAGACTCTGCCGCTTGCTCAAAAAGGTTATGACGGCAGTAGCAAGTATATCCCTTTGTACAGCCAGCACAGAGCACGTCACGCCAGCCGCTGCCTGTACTGCTCGCATCGCGATTGATGGCCTCATCTATGTCCTTGAATTACTAGTTTGGATTCCTGCTCCCATGACCTCATTTTGGGTAGGGACTTTCTCTCCGCTAACAAGGCCGTCATCAACTGCTCTCGCGCTGAGGTAGAATTTGAAGTGTTTGGCGACGCGCCGTTAAATTATGCTCTTCAAACCGGGGACAAACTATTTGTTGCTGAAGACGTCATCATACCGCCGCACTCTTTCGCCCTTACCATGGTATCTTGCAACTCGCTCGCCGAGTCGAGTGCCCTTTTCACGCCATCTGCCCTTTTCATTCGCCGCAAGTGTTCGCCACTACCTTATGCCCTTCTAGAACTTCATGACGGCGTCAGCAGACTGCTCATCTCGAACCTCTTGTCATGTCCTGCAACACTACTTCGGGGGTGAGTGCGTTGGGTGGGTTTACAGTCTCGACCCTTCTGCAATTTTAGACATGTCGACTGGTCCTTTTGCCAAACACGAAGTTGCCGGAATGACTTGTGCCTCTTCGCCGCAGACTACTAGGCCTGACGTACTCAGCAGCTCCATCGCCGACACGTTAACCATTTCGCAACGTGATCAGCTTCTACGACTGCTGGAGAAGTTCCGTTCTTCCTTTGACTGCCAGGATACTCCCCTCGGCCGCACATCCACTGTGTGTCACCGCATCAATAGAGGTACCAATGGGCCATTGCGTCAAAGATCCTATCGCGTGTCCGCAGCCGAGCGCCAGGTTATCGATGACCAAGTAGCTGACATGCTCAAGCGTGGTGTCATCCAGCTTTCGAATAGCCTCTGGGCATCTCCAGTCGTTCTTGTTAAGAACAAGGACGGGTCAATTCGCTTCTGTGTTGACTACCGTCGTCTTAACGAAATAACTCGAAAGGACGTTTACCCCTTACCGAGAATCGACTCCAAGGTGCGGTGCTCCAAGGTGCGATGCTTACTACTAAAGGGACATCGACACGTTGGCGCGAGGCACGAGCTAAGACTGCCTGGTTGTTGCTGCGACGCTGTCCGTACACCCGGCCAGCACTTGCTGCTTTTTTGCAGACACTGATACCGCTTTGGCCTTGCATTTACATTATAATATGTTGTCACGGGGTCGTGACGTGGCCAAAGACAGGAAACTTCGTGTTGGGATTTAACTGTTTATTTGGGCGAACGTGTGCCCGGTAAAGGGAGAGTCTAATTACAGCAGCAGTCTTGCACAGATAGGAGTCTCGAACTGATAGCGGCGAACGCAGCGTCGGCCTTCGATCAACAACTGACAAGCGGCGAAGCGCGTCGGCATTTATACCCTTGCCGTCGAATGTTCTAGCGTTATCGCTGGCGGTGGCGTAGGTTCCAGAACAATCTGTACCGTTCGCACAGTGGGCGTGATCTTATCGAAATGATCTACTACAGTCCGCAACCTTCTCGAAACCTGCAGGCGCGGTTGCGCCGAGAATCGTGTGGTGTTTCGGAACGATAACAAAAACTTGTGAAATGGAACGTGGCATTATATATATATATATATATATATATATATATATATATATATATATATATATATATATATATATATAGTAGGCATCTATTATGCTCTTCACCCTCATCTGGACAGCAGTCAATAATCATCACCTGTTCTGGCTGACAGTCATCATCGTCTTTGAACGTGCGCTTCATCTTCAGTCCGTTGCACTTGTTCATTCCCAAGTTCACGGCCAATAAGCCTCGTTACAACCGAGTCGTCATATGTCATCATATGTGCTGAAAGAATATCAGTCCTACTGTTACATGAAGTTTCTCCTTCGAAAACTGCATCATTTAGTTTTCCGACCTGTTGTCAGTGGTAAACGAGGCTGGCCGAAGGGGAGAGGAGGAGCGACAAAAGGACGAGGGCAATCGGCGTCAGCTTGAACAAGTGTTCCGCATGTCATTCGATGCGGGCGGAGATGGAGACCGCTGCTGTCCAGATGAATAATGCCGGGTGTATGAATCCCTACTGGAAAAGTCCCGTTCGCGCATGTCGTACCCGCGACGCTCGTCCTGCTGGCCCTTGGAGCAGAAGCGCGGTATATGGCCACGATATCCACAGTAAAAGCCTGTTGGGCGAGACAAGCAACAAGGCCGGTAGTAGAGAGCGTTCAACGCACTGGGAGATAACACACTCAAGTGGGCAGATGGAGGGTCGGGTGGCACTGGCCGTAAGTGGACCGGTGGTGCAGCAGCAACCGGCGTGAACGATGGCAGCGGAAACATAGAGTTGCGAGGAGGCGCAGATGCAACTTGCGCGTACGTTGCGGGCTGGACGGAGAAGCCTGTATGTGAGCTGGACCGGTGAATGATGTTAGTTTCTCTCTTACGATGTCATGCAAGGCCATACCTGAAGGCTGTGTGATAGATGGAGAAGGTGGTGAGAAGCCCATTGATTGGAGTTCTTTGCGTATGATTTACTGTATCATGTCGCGCAGGTCCCTGTTTGCTGGACGGTGTTTGCTATTGCCCAACAGCAGGCGAACAGAATCAAGTTCGTCGAGACGCTGACAGGTAGAGGCGACGTCAGCGACAGTAGAAGCATTCTGGGCAACAAGGACATTGTAGGCAATGATTCTGATGCCCTTCAGGATGTAACACAGTTTGGACATCGAAGAATTGATGCACTGACAGAGCGCAAAGGACATCCTCGATGTACGATGTGTACGACTCGCTGGGATGTTGTTGGCGAGTATCTAGGGTCTCTTCGCTATAGCAGATCGAACGGCAGGTGTGCCGAATACTTCGTGAAGCTGCTGCCTGAAGGTAGGCCAGTTGGTGAAGTCAATCTCATGGTTCAAGAACTGTGTCTTGGCAACGCCCGTGAGATAAAGCGATACTCGGCGGAGCTTGTTCGAGTCATCCCAGTGATTAGTTGCGCTTGCTCGCTCATAGTTATCGAGCCAGTCCTCCACATCTTCGCCATGAAGACCAGCGAAGATTGGAGGGTCACACTGGTGGTTTACGGTGTAAAGAGGAGGGGCTTGCGGTGGAGGGATGGGAGCAGAAAGGGCGTCCGCCCACTCACTCTGAGACATGCTGGTGGTCTGAGGGTCCGAGCGGCAGCCTGAACGAAGCTCCAGCGAGTAGACATTGTGAGGAGAGGACCGGGAGTGTCAATCCACCTCTACCACGTATGACGACCTGGTTGTAACGAGGTTTATTGGCTGTAAACTCGGGAACGAACAAGCACAACGGACCCGAAGATAAAGTGCAAGTTCAAAGAAGATGATGACTGTCAGCCAGAACAGGTGATGATTGACTGCTGTCCAGATGAGGATGAAGCGCATAATAGATGCCTACACTATATATACATACAGGAAGACTTGGTACCTTTAGGTTGTATACGAGAGACTATTGGTCAGCTGCCAGCTCCTGATAAACTCACGTGCTACGTGATGCGCACAGGCTCCTAAAGAGTGTGCCACACTAGCCGCCATGGCTACTGGTGGCACTGACTGACATTCCCACGTTTAAATTCACATATATATTCACCTAATAAAGTGGCTGGGAGGATAGCCGCCATAGTAGCTTGGTGGTAGAGCATTGAACACGTTATTCTAAGGTTGCAGGTTCGGTTCCTGTCCACGGCAAGTTATTTTTTCACCCACTTTTCTTTCTTCACATCTACATTACAATTCGGTCTAATAACTTCCCCTATACTTTCTTTGGCATTATTGTCTGTTAGATCTCATAATTATTGCGTCAAAACACAGAAAACGGAGCCCTTATATATATATATATTTCAAACAACTTCCTCTCTCATATATATATATATATATATATATAGATATATATATATATATATATATATATATATATATATATATATATATGCAGAAGAATAACTTTGGTTGCCGCAAGGTTTTAAATATGAAAGTAGATGCGCTTTCACATAACAACTGTTTACTGTGCCGACGTTTCGACGGGAACCCCGTCTTTTTCAAGGCATAATACTATTTACACATGTTCCGTGTCTTCTGATAGCCTGTCGAGACAGGAGGGAAGGGGTCAAAAGAAAAGTAAAAAAAGGGGAAAAAAAAGAAAGAAAAGAGAGAGAGTGAGAAAAAAAAAAAGAAGAAGAAACAGCGAAACAGGAGGACAAACATTAAATAAAATATAGAAAATCTAGGAGAAAAAGCAAGACCGACACGGCGTAATTAGAAAGGGGCAGCATCTCAACAGAGTAGGGCAGAGGTAGATGAGCAATGTCATCATTGTCAACAATACCTCCCCCGCACCCACTCTTCCCCAAGTGGGCAGTGAGCCGCCGTTCTTGTATTTCGCCTTTCCGTGTAGTGCGCTGGCGGCTCGTTCCTCTTTGAAGTTTAAGACAAGTTGATGGGGAGGGCTTAAGTGCTTCTAGTGCGTGCTGGTGGCGTCGGGAGGAATAAAAAAGCCGGTGATTGAGGCACCGCCATCGATATTCATTATATGCAATGGCTCCTTGTCAGTGAAGGAACAGAATGTGCGTTAAAAATTAGAGAAGGAAAAAAAAAAGAAGAACAGGAGGGGGGGGGGGAGACTGTACGACATCCGGGACAGTCACCACACACTTGCGGCTCACTGGGAAGACATGCGCGCATGTATGAAAAAGTTAACGAAACCCCCTAGCTGTCAGCTCCTCGTCAGTGAAGGAACAGAATGTGCGTTAAAAACTTAAAGAGGAAAAAAAATGAAAAAAAGGGGAGGGTGGGGGGGGGACCGTACGACATCCGGGACCACTTATCTGTGTGTTCCGGCTGTGCTTGATGAGGCAAAATCATTTTTATGTTGTCAGATGCATAGGCCAAAAGCTTGTTAGCGGGTAATATTATTGTCGTAATGAAACCGGACTGATTAGAGAGAAGCGTTTGCGTCTTTTAGCGGTCGTAACGCTGACAGAGTGCCTGGGTGTTCATTTATTTCGTATTTTATCGTGTTAAATTTGTAGATAAAATAGATTCCCGTTGTTCCCGTTCTCTGATTTTTCGAAAGTTGTTTTCTAGTAGTGTAACCCTGATGTCATCAAAGCTGTGGTCTTTAATGTGCAGTGTTTTGAAAGTGGAAGGCCTGGCAGAGATCGTACATGTGCCCGATGGTTGTTGAATCTAATTCGAAACGGAGTGTCTGTCTGGCCCACGTATTGCTTGTTACATACCCCACATTCCAGGAGGTATATGACGTTGTCTGAGTCACAGTCTAGTGCACCTCTTATCCTGTGCTTAAAATCCGAGTGGGTGCTTTTTGCCACTGTCGTCTGCATGTGTTTGCATACCTTGCATCTGCTTTTTCCGCAAGGGTGACACCCAATTTGAGGTTTTACACCTATCTTTGAATTTATTAAATGATCCTTTATATTTTTCGGCCATCTGTATACAACACAAGCAGTAGAAGTGAAAATTTTGAATACTCGCACGCTCTGTTCCAATATGTTAAAGTGTTTTCTTAGGACCTTGTTTATGTTCGGTGGGTTGCTTGTGAAAGTTAACAGCAAGTTTTTGTTGCGATGTTGGTCGGCGTTTTTCTGGTGGTTGAGAAGAATCTGGCAGTACAGATTTTCAGCTTTTTTGATGGCGTCATCGATGATAGCTGGTGGGTATTCTTGATTAAGGAGTACTTCGCGCATATGTGTGCTGTTTTGTGGAAGTCCTCGGTGCGGGAACAGATTCGTCGGAATCTCTGTGCTTGGGAATAGGAATGCTGGTCTTGCATAGTCGCGGGTGGCAGCTTTTGAAGTGCAGGTATTGTTGCCTGTCCGTAGGTTTTCTGTATACGTTAGTACCAACGCACCATCTTCAACTCGAATGAGTACATCAAGAAAGTTTATTTCAGTGTTAGAGTAGGAGTGTGTAAAATAAATGCTGGGGTGTACCTGTTGAATGCCTGTATAAATTTGAGGAGCTCGTTTCCGAATGTGTCCAAATTATGAATATATCATCTAGGTACCGTTTATAGAGTAATGGTTTGATATTACAAGATGAAAAAAAATTGGACTCTATGTGGTGCATGAATATGTTAGCGTAGTTTGGGGCCATTCTTGTACCAATTGCCGTGCCGCTGATTTGAAGATAGTACTGGTTGTTAAATTCAAAGCTGTTCAAATCGAGTACAAGTCTTGTGAAGATTTCAATTACTTTTTTGCTTGAATAAGCGACAGGGTTGTCTGTGCCATACGATTCAACAAGCGCCCTTACACCATCGTCATGTGGGATATTTGTGCAGAGTGAGCTAACATCCAATGTTACAAGAAATGCACCATCTGGAATTTTCACGTCTGCTATTTCCCGAAGGAAGTGGTTTGTGTCACGCAAGAAGGACTCATGTGTGGGTGGTATGTCTTTGATTAAAGAATCAATATAACTGGAAATGGGTTCCATTAACATTCCCGTGCCTGATATAATGGGTCTGCCAGGGTTATTCTCTTTATGAATCTTCGGCAGCATGTAAAACGACCAGGCGCTGAATGTACCGTAATAAGTGCCTTTTTAAGCTTTGAATCACTGGCGCCTTCACGTCTGAGATCCTCTAGGGTTGTACAATGATCTTTTTGTGCTCCGTGGTAGAGTCAAATTCGAGGTGTTTGTAGAATTGTTTGTATTTAGTTGTCGCTTGCCTTCCTCAATGTAGTCCGATCTATTCAGACAACAATCGCGCCTCCTTTGTCTGCCAGTTTAATGACGAGATTTTCGCAGTTGCTCAACGTGAGTTAGTGCCTCTTTTTCTCCTTTTTGATATGTTATTCATGCTTGGTTTGTGCACCTTGTACGCATGTATAACATCTTTTTGAACCGCGTCTATATAGAGATCCAGATGTCGATCTCTGTTGGCGTCTGGGGTCCATGCTGTCCGATTACCCCACGAAAAGTGCGTTATCTTTTCGGGTTTATCAAAGAAATATTCCATCCACATGTATATTTCGTGCGAAGTTGTCTAGGTCTTTTAGGAGCGTGAATTCATCTACCTTCCGTGGCCAGGGCAGACTGTAAGTCCGCGTGATAGTATACTCAATTCTTCTTTGCTAAGTCTTTGTCGGAAAGTTTAATAACGTTTGGCTCTTTGGGGTTGTGGTGGCAAATTTTTTTTGAACGTGAGATGGTTTGGTATTTTTTCTGTAAGCAGCAGTGGGTTATAGCTTGTGACACATTGTCCCACGCAAATTTCTTCCTCTTAAGTTTTTCAATTTCCTCCGTTTTTTTTGTGCTCAAATACGTCGAGTTTCTTTAGCTTCCCACTCCGAAAGAGAAAAGTTATTTCTTAAATACACGCTCCTCGTCTGTCAGTGCGTTTAGAGTCTTTCTACAGTGTTCGATGGTGACCTTAGTTAGCTCCTGTGTGGCGTGATCGAGAATTTCGTTCCACCGTTTTATTTCCCCTTCGGAAAAGTTATGCATCGATGGTGTTAGTGACAAGCGCAGCCCCTTCGGAGCCATACCGCCCGGGTACATATTGTTCGAGCTTTGCACGTGAAGTTCGTGCCGTAGTCTTTTGTTAACAACTTTTCTAAGTTTAAGAAAATTTGGACCCGTTCTATGGCCTAGTTCATCTGAAACGGACGGTGCTTATCTATATATATACATATATATATATCTGAATAACGGATGCTCTGCTGGTAATGAAGAAGACAATGATGATCGGTGGCTGTAGTAGTAGCTCGCGTACGCCGCTCGCCATTAGCCAGACCTGCCTGATAAAGCACATTTTACCAAGCTGCGTCTGAACCTTTCTCGACGTACAACACCTCTATTTTAAGTGGTGGAGGAGCCGGGTTCCCATCAACCTGAAACTTCGCAATCGGACGCTACCCTCACCATTCACCATGACTGCTCCTGGCCCTTCTCAAGCTGCCTTACCAACGACAGTCTACTGTAATTTGGTGCCTCAACAACGCGACCCACCAAATTTTCGCGGCAACGACGAACAAGACGTCGAGGACTGGCTCGTCGAGTACGAAATCGTAAGCGCTTCCAACAAGTGGAACGCCTGCGACCAGCTCACAAATGTGCGCTTTTACCTCGCTGATGTGGCCAGCCTCTGGTTCAAGAACCACGAAGACGAAATCACCAACTGGTCCGCCTTCAAGACCACCATCGCCGCGATCTTTGGTTGTCCCGCTTTGCGCCGGCTTCGCCCAGAACAGCGTCTCCGTAGCCGAGTCCAGCGCAGGCGAGACCTTTACAAGTTGCATTGAAGATGTCCTGTCTCTTTGCAAGCGCATTGATGAATCTCTAACCGAACGCGACAAAATCAAGCACATCATCGAAGGAGTTCATGACATCACCTTCCTCGGTGATGGTCTGTGGATTCCTGCTCGTCGCTAGGAATCCACAGACCATCACCGATGTTGTCCAGCTTTGTCAGGAGTACGACGAGTTGCATAAGCAGCGTGTCTCGACGCGCAGGGCCGCTGAAGATACGGCTGAAGTTTCCGCCCTCGTGCACGACGTCGCTGCTGATCACACCGTCTTGATTGATATATGGAGTTTAACGTCCCAAAACCACCATATGATTATGAGAGATGCCATAGTGGAGGGCTCTGAAAATTTAGACAACCTGGGGTTCTTTAATGTGCACCCAAATCTGAGCACACGGGCCTCCTTCATTTCCGCCTCCATCGGAAATGTAGCCGCCGCAGCCGGGATGCGAACCCGCGACCCGCGAGTCAGCAGCCGAGTACCTTAGACACTAGAGATCACACCGTCTTACTGCCCCACATCAAACAATTTATTCGTGAAGAAGTTGCGCGTCAGCTTTCTCTTGTTGCCGAAGCATCTGAGCCAGTGACCTCGTTAGACCCACGTCTACGCCAGGTCGTTGAGACACAGGTCACGCAGGCACTGCCTCCATCGCCATCTGTTCCTACGCCGCTGACCTACGCTGCCGTCGTTGCTAGACCCCCAGCCCCACCTGTCTCTGGCGCATACCGGGGCACCGGGTCCTCCTACCCTACGACGCCGCCTACATACACGACACCCCATCCCGTTTCGCCCCCTGCACCTTCTGTCGTTAACCCATGGCGCACCTTGGATAATCGACCCATCTGTTTCGCATGCGGCTATGTGGGACATATAGCACGCTACTGTCGCCGTTGCAACTTCCAGCCTCCAGACCACGGGAATTCTGCAAATTACCAGGCTGCCCAGAATCCCCAGCGACCATCTTCTCCTATCACCGACTCATTGTCCCCACGACGCCCTGTCGATTCTTGCTGGTCATTACCACCCCGTCACCGGTCTGTCTCCCCGATGCTTCGGTGCACGAGCCCCACTCGAGAGGAAAACTGACAGCCGCAGTTCCGGAGGCAAGAACTGCGTCGTCGTCGAACTTTCCAAGACCTCCTCTTTGTCCGACCAACGAAACTGATGTGCTAGTAGAAGGTGTTGCTGTACCTGCACTTGTCGACACAGGCGCCGTCGTTTCTGTAATTGGTGAAAAACTGTGTCGCGATTTGAGAAAAGTTACAACGCCGCTTACAAATCTTGCTCTGCGTACAGCCACCTCCCATTTCATCGTGCCGACAGCTCAGTGCACAGCACGCATTCTTATTCAAGATGTTTGGTACGCCGTCAACTTTGTTGTTCTCCCACGGTCATCTTACCACGTCATACTAGGATGGGATTTCCTTTCTACCCATCAAGCCCTCGTTGACTGCGCTTGTGCCGAACTCACGTTGACGAATCCGTGCCTTGATATCGACCATTACAGTCCCTCGAAAGGTTTGCCGCAGCTGACGTCCGCATCGCGCCGTTGTCCGCCATCCTAGTGCCTGTTTTCCCTTGCTGCCACTAACTAGACGCTCCTGTTCCAATCAACTATAGCTAGTGTGCAACACCGAACCATCGTCCTCCCATTTGCCGTCATCAGCTTTTCCAATGGTTCGGCGGTACTTTATGTGTGCAACGTTTCTGCTTGTCCGTACATCCTGCTACGCGGCGAGTGTCTGGGAAGCCTCGAGACCTTAAATTGTATTTTCGAAGACCCGATCTATCCAGACAAGCCGTTTTCACCGACTTGTGCCATTACACCCGCAACTGACGCTAATGAACCTATGGATGTATTCCGCAAGTCCATTGATTGCAACCTCAAGCCTGGGCAGCAGGAACAGCTGATCAAGCTCTACAGCGTTTTCGAGCCTCGTTTGACCACAATCAGCCTTTCTTAGGTCGAGCGTCATCTGTTGTTCACCGTATAAATACCGGTCAAGCGATGCCATTATGGCAGCGTCCATATCGTGTGTCAACTACCGAACGCTGTGCCATCAATGACAGGTGACGACATGCTGACACGTGGCATAATCAAACCGTCAAGCAGTCCCTGGGCCTCTCCAGTTGTGTTGGTGAAGAAGAAGGACGGATCCATCAGGTTTTGCGTGGACTACCGACGTCTCAACCGAATCACGCGCGACGATGTTTATCCGCTGCCATGCATTGACGATGCCTTGGACTGTCTACAGGGAGCCGTTTTCTCTTCTTTAGATCTGCGCTCTGGATACTGGCAGGTACCCATGGCAGAGGCCGATCCCGAAAAAACAGCTTTCATCACGCCCGACGGGCTTTACGAATTCACAGTCATGCCTTTTGGCCTCTGCAGTGCGCCAGCTACTTTTGAGCGAATGATGAACTCTATCCTTCGAGGCCTCAAATGAAACGTTTGCCTTTGTATTTAGATGACATTGTCGTATTTTCAACTGATTTCGCAACCATTTAACCCGCCTCGAGAAAGTCCTCGCGTGTATTTCTGGGGGGCTGCAACTGAATCTGAAGAAGTGCCATTTCGCCGCTCGAAAGCTTAGGATTCTTGGCCACGTGGTTTCAAAGACGGCATTCTTCCTGACCCTGCCAAACTTATAGCCGTTTCAGCGTTTCCCAAACCGACCACCATGAAGAGCTCCGAAGCTTCATAGGCCTTTGCTCTTACTTCCGGCGCTTCATCCGCTATTTCGCGACGATTATCGCTCCTTTGACCAAGCTCTCGCCGGCTCTAGAGACCTTTCAGTCTGGTCTGCCACCTGTGACGATTCTTTCAATGAACTGCGCCGTCTCCTCACGTCGCCGCCTATTCTGCGACACTACGACCCATCGGCACCCACAGAGATCCACACCGACGCTAGTGGTGTCGGGCTAGGCACTATTCTTGCACAGCAGAAAGACGATTTCCAAGAGTACGTGGTTGCCTACGCAAGCCGGACTCTTAGCAAAGCCGAAATCAATATTCCGTCACTGAAAAGAAATGCCTCGCCATTATATTGGGCGATAGAGAAATTTCGACCATACGTGTACGGCCGCCCTTTTGACGTCGTGACTGACCACGACGCCCTCTGCTGGTTGTCGTCACTGAAGGATCCAAGCGGTCGCCTCGCCCGATGGGCCATACGCCTCCAAGAATATAATATTCGCGTGGTCTATCGCTCCGGCCAGAAACATTCGAACGCAGACCGCCCTATCCCGTTTTCCCCTACCCCCTGACCCAGACTGCTGCGAAAGTCTAACCTGTGATGCCACTGCCGTCACCATCGCCGACATGCATCTGAGCACGCAAGGACCCTTGGGTTGCTTCGGTTCTAGACATCTTGGCTGGGCGACGGCTTCCCCCCTCTGCAGTTGCGTCGGCAGTCGAGCACTTCGCCACTCGGGACGACGTGCTGTACCGACGCAACTACGCACCCGGTGGACGTCAGTGGCTACTAGTGATTTCACGTCATGTGCGATCCGAAATTTGTTCCACGTTCATGACGACCCCAATGCGGCTACGCAGGTTTCCTGAAGACTTATTCTCGCATACGTCTCCGATTATTGGCGTGGCATGTACCGTTTTATACGACAATACGTCCGGGCATGCTGAACGTGCCAGAGACGAAAAACCCCCTTATCACGCCAGCGGTACCTTGTTGCCCTTACTATGGCCATCCCAACCATTCGACCGCGTCGGATCGATATCTATGGTCCCCTTCCCAACATTGCTGACGGTAACCGCTGGATCTCACCGGTATGCCATCTCACGCGGTATGCCGAAACTTCATGCCTGCCCTCGTCTACAGCAAAAGACTTGCGACTTTCATTCTTCACAACATCGTATTACATCATGGAGCACTCGGGAGTTACTGAGCGATCGTGATCGCGTATCCTTGTCAAACGTTCACAGCATTGCTGCGTGAGTACCACGTCGTTCATGCACTACAAGCGCCTATCATCTCCAGACCAATGGAATGACAGAGCCCTTCAACCGCACCCTTGGTGACATGCTTTATATGGATTCTCGTCAGACCACTCCAATTGGGACCGAGAGCTCCCGTTATCACGTCGCTCTAATATCGCCATTCAAACACTACTGGGTTCTCTCCTTTTTTCCTTCTTCACAGACGCGACCCTTCTGGCACTATGGACACCATCTTTTGTACAAACCCGACTCCGACTTTGTCTTAAGCCGCTACATAAGCTGAAGAATGCCACCAACTAGCAAGATCATTCACAACCCAAGACCAAGGGACGCCAAAAGCACCACCATGACGCATCAAATAAATACTTTCTACGATCCAGGTTCACTCGTCTGGCTGCATGTCCCTTCTGCTACACCTGGCCTTTCTACAAGTTGGTCCCCGATATCATGGCCTATATCGTGTGCTACAAAAACGTCACCAGTGAGTTACCTCATTGAGCCACTGGGACCATCTTCTGACCAACGTCGTCCTGGCCAGGAAATCGTCCACGTCCTTGAGACTTAAGCCCTGCTACGACCCTCCCGTGTTTACTTGTCCATAGGTCGCCAGGACGGCTCCTTATTTTCGCGGGAGTAATTGTAATGAATCTGAATACGGACGCTCTGCTGGTAATGAAGAAGACGATATGATCGGTGCTGTAGTAGTAGCTCGCGCACGCCGCTCGCCATTAGCCAGACCTGCCTGATAAAGCACACTTTGCCAAGCTGCGTCTGAACCTTTCTCGACGTACAACACCTCTATTTTAATATGTATATACATACATACTTGCTGCATAGCATTTCCAGCCACTTTGCGGCAAGAAGTTTTAGAAAGCGTTTCTCGGTGACCCGACTGCAGGACTATGGTCGCAGTCTAGGACGAAGTCGGCGACCCGACTTCATTCTATAGGAACAAGTGGATGTGATAGCAACAGGCTACCTGACAGGCTACGTGGAAACTGCGGCATTACCATCCGGCAATGCAAGCGAAGTAGCCAGCTTCTTCGTGAAGACATTCTTCCGGCACGGTCGATAATAGAGACCCGCGGTTCTTTATTATCGAAAGAGGTATCGCATTCACCTTCTAACCCACGACAAATGGCTAATAGAGCATTTGAATGAGACCTTCCGACACGCTCGCAATGTCCGTTGACGTTAGGACAAGACTTGGGATGAAGTCCTCCCATACGTCACGTTCG
Source organism: Rhipicephalus microplus (assembly GCF_013339725.1). Lineage (NCBI taxonomy): Eukaryota > Metazoa > Arthropoda > Arachnida > Ixodida > Ixodidae > Rhipicephalus > Rhipicephalus microplus. The sequence goes on along the minus strand of NW_023611793.1, from coordinate 14,076 downwards.
CGTACAACACCGCATCACAGGAGACAACGCAGATGACTCCTTTCCAGCTCGTGTTCCACTGCCCAGTCAAAACCATGCTGGATGCGATGTTGCCTGACGTCGACGACGAGAGCATCCACACGGATGTCGCTGGCTTCCTTTAACCTGCTGAGCAAGCCCGCCAGCTTGCTCGAATACGTATCCTAGAGCAGCAGCACACGGACACCCGACCTACAACCGTGGAAGACGGCACAAACAGTATGCACATGGTGATCGTGATAATGTGGTCACCGATTCGCCGCCGCGGTATCAGTGAAAAATATTGTGATGGTATTTTGGACAATACAAGATTACTTGACAACTGGGGCCCCTAGTATACAAAGTTGTCCCTGATGGATTGACACAGTCGCAGCGATGAGGACCACGACCTGAAACAATTCATGTTCTGTGCCTCAAAAATATCTTGAGTGTTAGCAGACTGAAAATCTTCATAGCTTTGGTCTTACTACACACTTGCGGTTTCTTTCGTTTGTTTTTAGTGAGTTTTCTTAGCATCATGCAATGCTCTTTTTCACAAGGGGGGGGGGGGGCAACGCCACGTGCATTTAGAAAAAAAGAAGCAGACTGGGCTATCTTACAGTTTTTTACCAGTGCCACGTATGTATTCGAGTGCAGCCGTGTGGCATACTGATGCCCGGTTTGTCGCGCCACAACTAACAGATAGAGAGCACTGCATCCGCTGCGGCCAGTCTGGTAGCCACTGTACAAGCCTGCTGTCTTGTATTTTTTCACCGTCGCCGAGCGATGCATATTAGCTTCTTTTCGGGAGCAAGTCAGCCCAATGAATTACTTTTTATTTCATTTCGGTCATGGTCTCCTTCTCTACTGGTTTTTGCACCATGCGACGTACAGCCACCTACATGACAATATGTATATATATATATATATGTGTGTGTGTAATGTAAGAAGGTAGCAATGGTTAGGAGTTGGAAGAATCCGAGGAGGAAGAAGTCAGAATAGAATAAACATGGCGTATGAGCCAGGCCATGTCACCCAGTCATCGTAGCATCACACGAGTCGGCAGGATGAAGTCCTGGTGGCCACTTCATCAACCAGCCACCATCTTCGGACGTCTCAGCAAGACGCAGTGACCGAACGTGGACCACGAAAGTACATCTCAACACTACACCAAGACCAGCATCATGAAAGCACCATCAGACGACCTTGACATCCCAAGTACACCTGATCAGCGGACGACGGACCCGTACAGGACTGGTTCAACCTTTTCGAGCTCCCCACGGCCGCTGCATCCTAGTCGGAACGGGAGATGATCATAAACTACACTGACTACATCTCAGGTGAGGCATTCAAGTTTTACCTCACCCACATCTTCGAGAACGATGAGTCTTGGAAAAAGATCAAAGAAGAAATGATCAGCTGTTTCAAGGAATACGATGAAGACCTGTTCATACCTCATCAGCTGAAAGCTTTTCAACTCAACCTTCACAGTTAGGTGAAGTCTTCCCGCAGTAAGCGTATTTCCCGAACAAGACATGAGAGTAAATATCCCACCATTGTACCATCATTTGACCCGTCCGAATACACTTCACGCATTACAACACCAACTAGGGACTTGCACGTCGCAGCAGAGAAGGTAATGCCACCGTATGCCGATAGGAATGTAGACCATTTTGCCAAAAAAGTGAACTTACGGTTCGATTTTTCTCGGGCGATCAAATCGCCATTTCCGATTTTTTACGGCACCATAACACTCCAGGTTACTGAACAACCCGAACCACTTGATGCTTCGTGTCACACACATGGCCCACACGGCTTCGAATGCGTGGCGGCATTTACACATGACGAGTTAGTAAATCCGCATGAAACCAAACCAGACAACGAATGTTCACAGAAACATCATTCGTTCAAAGTATTCAGCTCAGCAGTTCCATCTCCTGTCATCAACTTTACTAATAAACCTGATGAAGCACCTCATAAGGTCGTAGCATTTACGCATGAAAAGTTAGTAAATCTGCACGAAACCAATAAACAACGAATGTTCACAGAAATCTCATTTGTTCAAGTATTCAGCTCAGCAGTTCCACAAAACAGAAGCATTCAAAATCAGCATCTTGTGAAGAAAAGTGTTCTGCAGAATTGATTGATGATATGGGGGTTTAACGTCCCAAAACCACTAATGATTATGAGAGACGCCGTAGTGGAGGGCTCCGGAAATTTAGACCACCTGGGGTTCTTTAACGTGCACCCAAATCTGAAAGTGTTCTGCAGAAGCGTCGAGTGTTCACCAATCACAAGATCGAAGCGACGTGAATCCAGTATACAACCTCACTGCCTATAATGTAAACAAAACCGCAGGTGCGACTTCTGATGACATAAGTTTCAGTTTCAATTTCAGTTTTATTGAGCTTTTCTTCACAGAGTTGCGAAAAAGAAAACGCAAGAATAAGAGCAAAAAGCTGCTATGTTAGCAGCTTGAAGAGGCTCCTACCCCTCTTCACTTGGCACTACAAAAATCCGCAGAGCACAAAACATGAAAAAACAATTTGACGTCGATTTTCAAAACTTCAAGGAATTAGGAAGAAAAAGGAAATGCATCAAAATTACATCAGTTTCAGGCCACGTCGCCCAGTCATCATAGCGTCATATATATATATATATATATATATATAATATATATATATATATATATATATATATATATATATATATATATATATATATATATACATTGTAGAGAAGCCGCCAAACACTGAAGTGGGTCAAACTCTCAAGTGTTCTCTAGTGGGTCTACCCAAAAGGACGCCGCTCGGGCTGAGAGTTCGTGCTTGGCCGTTACTGTCACCATTGTGTATACTCGCTGTGTGCCTGCTAATAAATGCCATAACAAATTGGTGGAGAGTGCTACGATCCCCTTCGATGCCCTTGGAAATGCGCTCACGCACCCTGCAATGTACCATGTCCAACGACGCCTCTCAGGAAACGCCTCCTCCCATGCCACCCTTGTCCCGGCATCCCCAGGATCCGAGATCCACCCATCTTCACGGGCGCCGATGGCACTGACGTGGAGGACTGGCTCGCCATTTACGAGCGCATGAGCGTCTCCAACAAATGGGACGAGGACGGCAAGTTGACAAACTTGGTGTTCTACCTTGCGGGCGTTGCAAGCTTGTGGTACAACAACCACGTGTCCGATTTCGCAACCTGGTCCGATTTCAAGACCGCTATCGCCAACGTTTTTGGCCGCCCTGCCGTTCGTAAGCTGCAAGCCGAGCAGCGCTTATGCGAACACGCTCAGCAAGCCGGGAATCATTCGCCAGTCACATAGAAGATGTCCTGGACCTGTGCAAGAAATCCAACGACAGCATGTCTGAATCAGACAAGATCCGGAATGTCATGAAGGGCATTGACGATGATGCCTTCACGATGCTGCTTGCCAAAAACCCAGGCACAATAGCTGAGGTCATCATGCTGTGCCAGAGCTACGAGGAGCTCCGCGGGCAGCGTTCAATGACCTGTCGCTCCACACCACGAGATTCAGAGCTTGCTGGCTTGGAGGTGAGATGTGATCAGGTGGAGCTGCTGGCAGACCTCATGTCCTTCATACGTGAGGAAATCGCGCGCCAGTTCTCTCTCCTTCCCTTCGCCTACCCAACCGGCTGTTCAACAATCGGCAACTTATTCTTCCACCCATCCGCCGAGCGATTGAGCAGGAAATAGCGGTCATGCTGCTGCGTACCAACCCAACAACTTCCGGCCCCTGCGCCCTCAAGTTACACCCAAGTGGTCGCCTAGTTTAAAGCTAGAACCTTATCAAGTGAGGGAAGTCTAGCTGTACTATTCGAGGAGCTAGAGGGTGTGTAAATGGCATCTAATAGGGCTTAGTGAGGTTAGGAGGACAGATGAGGCCTATACGGTGCTACAGAATGGGCATGCCCTTTGCTATCGGGGCTTGGCTGACAGAAGAGAACTGGGAGTGGGCTTCCTAATTCACAGAAACATAGCTGGCAACAAGGGAATACTATAGCATTAATGAAAGGGTGGTAGGTATCGTAATTAAACTGAATAAGAGATACAAGATGAAGGTGGTACAGGCTTACGCGCCTACATCCAGCCATGATGATGCTTCAGTTGAAAGCTTCTATGAAGACGTGGAATCGGCAATGAGTAAGGTAAAACACAGTATACATACTGATGGAGACTTAATGCAAAGGTAGGGAAGAATCAGGCTGGAGACCAGGCAGTAGGAGATCATGGCATCGGTACTAGAAACGCCAGAGGAGAGCTGCTAGTAGAATTCGTAGAACGCAATAATTTACGGATTTTGAATACCTTCTACCGAAAACGTGAAAACCGCGAGTGGACATGGAGATGCCCTAATGGCGAAAATAAGAACGAAATAGACTTTATAATGAGCGCACACCCAGGAATCGTGCAGGATGTGGAGTGGTGGCAAGGTACGATGCAGTGACCATAGATTAGTACGGTCTGGAATTCACCTAGACTTGAAGAAGGAACGACAGAAACTAACACGCAAGAAGCCAATCAGTGAGCTAGCACTGAGAGGGAAAGTACAGGAATTCAGAGTGTCGCTGCAGAACAGGTACTCGGCTCTTAGTGAGGAAACCAACCTTAGCGTAGATACAATGAATGATAATGTGACGAGTGTCATTACGGAGTGTGCAGTGGAAGTTGGAGGCAGTGTAGTTAGACAGGACACTGGCAAGCTTTCCCAGGAAACGAAGAACCTAATTAAGAAGCGTCAAATTACAAAAGTGTCAAGTACAACAGATAAAATAGAACTGGCAGAGCTTTCGAAGTTGATTAATAGACGTAAGGTATGCGATGTAAGAAGGTATAACATGGAGAGAATTGAACACGCTCTGAAAAAACGGAGGAAACGTCAAACCAGTGAAGAGGAAACTTGGGATAGGCAAAAGTCCGATGTATGCACTAAGGGACAAGAAGGCAAAATAACGACCAATATGGATAGGATAGTTAAAATAGCGGAGGAGTTTTACAGAGATCTGTACAGTAGCCGAGACAACCACGACCTTAATACTATAAGAACTAGTGGTAACCCAAATGACACAACCAGTAATGATAGAAGAAGTCAGAAAAGCTTTGGAGAGCATGCAAAGATGTAAAGCTGGTGAGGATCAGGTAACATCAGATCTGCTGAAGATGGAGGACAGATTGTGTTAGAAAACTAGCCACCCTGTTTACAAGGTGTCTCCTGACGGGAAGAGTCCCAGAGTCTTGAAAGAATGCTAAAATCATCTTAATACATAAAGAAGATGACAAAACTTGAAGAATTACAGGCCAATCAGCTTGCTCTCCGTAGTATACAAGCTATTTACAAAGGTAATTGCTAACAGAGTAAGAAAACATTAGAATTCAATCAACCAAAGGAACAAGCAGGATTTCGAACAGGCAACTCAACAATTGACCACATTCATACTATCAATTAGGTAATAGAGAAATGCTCAGAGTATAACCAACCACTATACATAGCCTTCATAGATTACGAGAAGGCGTTTGATTCAGTAGAAATATCAGCCGTCATGCAGACACTCCGGAATCAGGGCGTAGATGAAGTATATAAACATTCTGGAAGAAATCTACAGGGGATCAACTGCTACCATAGTGCTCATAAAGAAAGCAACAGAATATCAATCAAGAAGGGTGTAAGGCAGGGGGACACAATCTCCCCAATGCTATTTACCGCGTTTACAGGAGGTTTTCAGAAGCCTAGAATGAGAACAGTTAGGGATAAGAGTTATTGGAGAATACCTTAGCAACCTGCGCTTCGCCGATGACATTGCATTGCTGAGTAACTCAGGGGACGAATTGCAACTCATGATTACGGAGTTAGACGAGGAGAGCAGGCAGGTGGGTCTTAAAATTAATCTGCAGAAAACGAAAGTAATGTACAACAACCTAGGAAAAGAGCAGCGTTTCGAGATAGGTAATAGTGCACTTGAAGTTGTAAAAGACTATGTCTACTTAGGGCAGGTAATAACCGCAGAGCGAAACCACGAGATTGAAGTAACTAGAAGAATAAGAATGGGGTGGATCACATTCGGCAAGCACTCTCAAATTATGACAGGTAGATTGCCACTATCACTCAAGAGGAAGGTATATAACAGTTGTATCTTGCTGGTACTTAGCTACGGAGGAGAAACCTGGAGACTTACAAAGAGGGTTCAGCTTAAATTGAGGACGACGCAGCGAGCAATGAAAGAAAAATGGTAGGTGTAACCTTAAGAGACTAGAAGAGAGCAGAGTGGATTAGGGAACAAACGGGGTTAAGGATATCGTAGTTGAAATAAAGAAGAGGAATGGACATGGGCCGGGCATGTAGCGCGTAGACAGGATAACCGCTGGTCATAAGGGTAACTAACTGGAGTCCCAGAGAAGGGAAGAGGGTTATGGGAAAACATAAGGTTAGGTGGGCAGATCAGATTAAGAAGTTTGCGGGTATAAATTGGTAGCAGCAAGCACAGGACCAGGTTAACTGGCGGAACATGGGAGAGGCCTTTGTCCTGCAATGGATGCAGTCAGGCTGATAATGATGATGATGATGATGATGATGACGACGACGACGACGAGGCCTCTCAGAGAAACTCCTACGCCGATACTTGATTGGTGCTGATGATCACCATGTTTTCAACCCATAGTGAAGATGAATCATCAGACCACGCATCGTCAGAATTATTTCTGGCCGAAGAAAGTGAATTTGCATGCCAAACACCATATTATTACCATTAATCTTTATGCGAATCACAAGCATGTCATTTTAGTGATGTCATAACTTTACCAAGTGAACGAGACTTGAAAGTTTCGCAAGTTAATTTTTACTTTTGGTACTGCAGCCACGCCAACAAAGACATCCCCTTCGCACGAAAATGCTTGAAACAGCAGAGTGCAGAACACTGCCATTAAAGCAATTCCATTACAGGAAGTAAAATAAAGGATATGAAGTTTTCAAGCGTGTATTTATTTTGTGCATATAAGTGTGAAGATGCACGTTAAGGCGGGCCAGCGAGAGCGAATAGCCGACAGACTCATATTCGTGATCGTGACAGGCTCATGTTCCAGTGATGGGCTGCACGCGAGAGCGTGCATTCAATCTTTCTTCTTCCTCCCTGGAACGTGAGGAAGAAGAAAAAATTTTTTTTTTCAATGACAAAAAAGGCGAAGGGGGGGGGGGGGGGGGAGAGTGGAGGGCTTGCGCAGGCGAGATAGTTTGAAACGCGGTCAGAAAAGGCCAGACGGCTACCGAACCCACATCTTACCTCATCATACGTTCTCCTGGTTATCTGTGTGATTTGCAGCTTATCCTCTTCTGCAGTGCATTTACATTCATCATTCCACCTGAAACTAAATTAGGTACTTGCTCACAATGCGTGCATGCAGAATGCATTCTTCAAACGGGTGCGTAAGTGTAGATCATTCCCCTGAAAAAACAGCTAGAAGAAAACATAAAAGATACCTGCTCCAGAGCTACCAAACATGTTTTCTGTGTTGTGAGTTACTACAGCATAGTTTTGGAATGATGAAATAATAAATCTTGTCCGTACTATTGCAATGTTGTTGGCTAATAGCAGCTGAAAAATTATGCACAAAGCAGACGCCCGCTGCTTTGACTTGGCTTTCGCCATAGAGAAACCCCACGGGTCCGGCACAGCGGCACCGCGGCGTGGGAGTTCACTGCAAAGGTCATCGCTCCTCCTGTGTATTCGAACGGCGCTTTGGACACTTCCTCTATTCAAGGTCACTCTACCTAAATCGACTTACCTCCCTCTGCTTGCGCCTGTCCCGTATGCGTGAGCCGCGGCAGCGTGCTCACAATTACGAGGAGGAGTCCTCTACTCTCATGTACTTTCAGCTTCACAAAATGTGACGTAACAGCCTCTCCTCAGTTATTCCTTTTTCACAGCTTCCTAGGCCCTTTCGGTAGCTTCTCATATACCAAATTAGTAGCATGGCCACGGTAGATGGCTGTTGCCAACATAATAATCATGACATGAGTGTTATGTAAGAACTTGACTACATACTAAGCTTACGAGGCACTTGCAGCCGTTTCGCTGACTTCACTATACCAATTTGGTACTATGTGACGTGAACGGACGATGAAGGTAAATCACATGTCCTAACATGATAATCATGATATGCATGTCATGTAAAACATGACGACTGCTACGCTAAAAGTGTGCTCGCAGCTGTTTCGCTAGCTTCACAAATACCGAATTCGGTATTACGTGACGTGAATAGACGAAGAAGGTAAATGACACGTCCAAACATGATAATCATAACACATGTGCTATGTATGAACACGACAACATACCATGCCCACAATGTGCTCACGGCCATTTACTAGCTTCAGATATACTAAACTTAGAATTACGTAATGTCAATGAACGACGAACAAAAATGCCAGGCGCAAACATAATATTCTTGACATGAAAGTCATATACGGCATAATTTACGTGCACCTCCTTATGTTGTGCTGATTTTTAAGTAACATATCAACCTTTCTCATTCATGCTTCGCATACCATCGATTCTCCGAAGTACGTGGGATCTGCCTTTTTTTCCTTTTTTTATCTGAAGCATTTTTCTGCGTTACTGCAAGCACTTTTAGAGTCTGTCCATCCATCCATCGATCTAGAAAGTATTAAATGACATACTTGATGAGATTGTGACTTTAATCATATCTTTGCCAGAGCGTCATATTCGTCAAGCCATCTTACCCTCCCATACTAATTTTCGTTTACGCCAAGTTAAGGTGGTGATCACAAGAGCACCCAGTTGTAAAAGGCTTCACAGTGGATAGACCTGTACAATATCAAGAAGTCATCAACAAATTTAAACACTTTTAGATTTGCTGCCCCGATCCTAAGCGATATTCTTTCAGTCAAATATGATGGATTCCTCGTTGAATGCCTGAAACAGACGAGCGCGGTAAAAGGGTTTAGATTTGTTGATGACTTCTTGATATTGTACAGGTCTAACCACTCTGAAGCTCAGCAATATGCTGATAATATTGTTGATATGTTGTGCGCTTGCATGAGCTCACTACATCTAACCACTGAGTTCACCATCGCTAAGAAACTCCAGTTTCTTGACCTTGATATCTTTTTATCCGACCACGTGTGCTAGCAGTATGCCCCCCGCTCCAAGAAAAGTCTGCTACCTTACAGTTCTGTGCATTCGAAACTTGTCAAGCGAGGGATTGCAAAATTTTGTCTAGGGGAGGCCTTGATGCGATCTTGCCATCACACATCGTGTACTAGCTTTGAGTCACAGGTGTGCAGACTGCGCAGGGCAGGCTACCTGGATAACGTACTGTGTACCATAGCCGAAGTTTTTTAAAATACTTGAAACAACTAATCCAACCGACTAGTGTTCAAGAAAAAAGCCCATTTTCAAAAACAGCCGTCATTCCTTATATGCATAAGGTGTCGCATTGTTTAAAAAGGTAGCACAAAAAGCCAGCATCACAGTTGTTTTTTCAGCAAAAAAGAAGTTCTCTAGTACTATGTGCAATAATGAACAGAGAGGACAGAGGGCCTTATTTATTTATTTATTTATTAGAATACCCTCAGGGCCCGTAGGGCCCTTAGGGTATTCTACCGAGATTTGTGTGATAAAAAACTCAGAATCAAGTTTGTTGAATGTTGTTTCTGTGCGGTATACGAAATCACCCTCTCATGTGATCGCTGTTACATTGGGAAATCTGGCTGCTGTATAAATGACCGCCTCAGAGAGCACCGCAATCTAATGCAGGGTTTTGTTGGCTGCCAATTAGCTGCGCATAGCTCCATTTGCGGATGCCATGCATTGTTTGATCAGTGTAAGATACTTCAACGATACAGAGATCAACGAGCACGTGAGATTTAAGAGGCATTCTGCATTAACAACAAAGGTGATATGTGTGTCAGTGCAGCTTCGATAACGCTCCTCGCCAGAGCATTTGCGTATTTGACAAATGAATGATTGTGTAGTCATAGTTTTTCAGACGCATACAAACATAACAATAGTATGTCACTTTCTCTCTCCTTTCCAAGTTTCGTGTTCTATATATGCCTCCATGTGTAATAAACCTTGGTTGTAAGTTCAGTGCTTCGTCCGTCTGTGTCACTGTCCTGTGTTACGCGCTGTTTTTTTTCACTTCGTTGTGTCAAGCCCGCAACTACAAGGAAATGCTGTAAGTGACCTGCACTAGAGAACAAGGTTCGAGTAATACAGACATCAGGTACACGGAATGGTGCCGCATAGCGAACAAACGCACCAGCACACTCTGGAAATGTGTCCTCCTTGAGCTACCGAGAAAAAAGAAAAGGACAAAAGCTGTGGACAAGCTCATGTTCTGCCGGAAGGTGTCTGGAACTATAGAAAAGAATTACCGCCCCAGGTGCTTGTCAGAACGAGTTGATGTAGTATCTCAGTCAAGGATTCGTTCCCAAAGACCTGTGAGTGTTCGGCCACTTTTGAATTTTTTCGCTGAAGGAAAACTGGGGTTAATTTTTCAGATAAAGAAGTTCACTTTGTTGTGTAGTCAGAAACCTTGCTTGTAAAAAAAAAGCCAGTAAAGCCGTTGAGAAGAGTTTAAAAAAAAATTATGCTCCAGTTTGCCAAAGTAAAGAAAAATGCAATACGCCTATTGTCGAGTCTGGGATAGGATGCAATTGCAGCAAGTGTTAAGAAGGCACAAAGAATGCAGCTTGACATGTATTTCATTACTAAAACGCACAAGAAAGACGTTCCTTTCTAGGCGACAGTGTCAGAAAGACACACGTGGTTGGAAGTTGTTTGCCGGTTTCTAGAAAGACAGTTACATTATTGACCCTTACGGAATCCGCAAGCCCTGCTTGATTTTCTTCGCTACAATAAACCGTCACACCTCTATGTGGTGAGAATCGATGTGGAAGACATTTACTATTGACTTCCACACAGTGAACTAGTAAAAAGTGTAGAAGTGTGCATCACGCAAGGTAATGACGGGTTAGATTTCTGGTCAAGGTGCAGATTGATCGTAGAGTCATTTCTGGAACTGCTCATGGTTTATCTACAGTATACGGTAGTCGGTGTTGGCAAGGACCTTCATGTGTAAAAGGCTGGTGTGTGTATTGGGTCAGCTGTAGCACCCTTACTCAGTGACATTTTCTTCAGCCACGTTAATAGAAAAGTGTCAGAACGTTTAGCAGAGACTGCGAAACACATCTTTCATTATGTTTGGGATTACCTTGTGCTCGTACGCAAGGTTATCTATATCCAGAATGTCAATATTGTACTTAAGGTGTTTGAAAGGAATTCTTGTGGGCTTAAGTTCACTTTAGAATTGGTACAGACAAGTCCCTACAGTTTTTGAACCTCAAGTTTCTATTTAAGGCAGAACACGTGTGCTGGCATTACACTCCATGAGCCTAAAAACCTTTGCTGAATTTCGCTTCCACCTACTTGAAAGTAATGAAAAATCATTTTCTTGCTTAAATATTTGTTGCTCTGATCATGTGTCCACGAAGTCTGTTCCAGCTTTTACCCCACCCGTGTTTTGAACACTATATTTGCAGATTCTGGTGATAAAAGGTACTTAAAATTTCCCTGAAGGCTGGAAAGTGAACCAAACAAGCGTGTGGTCTCCCACATGTTGCCAGGTTGTCCCATGGCTCAGCCAAATATGTAGCAGCGAGATATGGTGTGACTTCTGTGTCTACAACAGCACCTAACAAACTTTCGAAGTTGTGTCCACAAGTTCGAAACATGGCAAAGTCTGGCACCACCCAGAGAAAGAACAGCCAACGTTACCAAACCTGCAAAATGGGAGTTGTCCCCTTTGTTGCGGCCGTTCTTATGTTAGGCAATCTGGAAGGTGTATAAACACCAGGTTGAGGGAGCCCGACTCCGCATTACGTAGTTCAGCACAAACACATCTGGTGGATCATTCTACATCATGTGGGTGCACACCACTTTTTACAGGCACGAAGATTTTATCAACAGGCAGAAAATAAAGCGAGAGGTAATTGAAGCGTTCAAAATTAATAATAAAAATATGGGAGAGAAGTGTGTCAGCCAAGCATCAGTCACAATGTTTTATAAGGAATTCGACTTCTTGAAAGGCACGTTTAGGTATCCCTCTACAGTTGCGTCATGTCAGCCTCAAAATTTGGTTGTTAGTGTGTTATATTCATGATGTAATGTGAACACATTCCTTTAGTTTTACTTTGTAGGTGTTTAAGAGCACCGTTGGGGGGTGTTGTTTGTCCTGAAGATAAAAGTGAATTTTTTTGTTTTCAATAAATTAGTTGTGAGTTTGCACCTGTGGTGTCTGTCTCCTCTCGTCCCTGTGTGTGTTGCACAAGTATTATTAATGTCGAATAGGTTGCGCTAGTGTAGGATCTGCCACATTTTACAGCCAAAGCCATTATAAGATCACAGCTCGGGTCACGCGCAGTTGCATGTTGTCCACAACTGCCTCCGCCGGTGTCCATAACCACATCGCGCGAAATTAGAAAAAAAATTTTGCACCAATGACACAGTGAGGCTTGAACCCAGGTCCGCTAGGTGCCGGCCCCATATTCTACCACTGAGTTATGCCGGTGCTTGCAACTTGTTGTCAGCTTGCCTTAGGCAGGCATGACCTAGCACCAATGGCACAGTGGGGCTCGAATCCGGCTCTGCTGGGTACCAGCCCAGTATTCTACCACTGAGCTACTACGGTGCTTGTGACTTGTTCTCAAACTTGCCTTAGGCAGGCTTGATGTCGGGAAAGCAATCACGTTAATATGACTTATAAAGCGTTTTACTACAGCAAAAGAACAACCAGTCCTCACAATGGGATTAGCGTACAAGTGGGCCGTCCTATGCTCCAACCCATTAGAAAAGCTTTTTCTTGTTTCCCTATTAACTGTGGCGCATACCCATTTCAGCCATAATTCCTCATCGTCGTCAGCCACTGCATGGACAATTGGAACAAAACTCCTAGCAAGTGTTTAGCGGATACCACGCTTCTCAGAAGAATGGCAAAAAATAGCATAGCGAATGCCGGCCTACTACCCAAAAGTTTATTATTAGTGCAATAGTGAGTACCAAGCAAGTGTGCTTGCAGTAGTTACCCAATGAGTGTTCTGAAAAGGCTCTGAAAGGCCGCTTTACTAGCTTTCGCTGTGACTGTGCTGCGCTTACCGCGCAGGCCTGGCATTTTTTTGTCCCTCCTTTTCCCATTACTGACTCTGTAGGGCTCCTCTTGGCAGAGATTATTTGGTAGTAAAGCATTACTTTTGGTTCGCACGCACTCGCGTTACTGCTGTGTCAAAATTTGCTTTCCATCGCTGATTAACTCGCCTCTTGTGTTCCCTTCCACTTGGTTCTATTTTCTTTTAATAACAAATCACCTGTTGAAAATATAATTAAATGCTGCCAATCAGTGAAAGGCAAAGAAGTAGTAGATCGTGTTCAGGATGGCAATGATGACTGCTAGTTCAATTATTCCATGCAGTTAATATTCTAGCATCCACATAATTGTGGTGCCAAAAAAACATGTGCAGACAAGCCTTCCCTCTACACGCGGTGCACAGGGCTTCTACTCTGTCTTCCTGTTGCAGGCAGTGAGGACTTGACAGATCGTGGATGCATAGATCGGTGTTGGTGCTACGACGTCAGCCAGCAGCAGTGCTCTGTCAATAGATCGACTCTAAGGCAAGGGATCCGCATGACGCGCGCAATACAAAGATTATTCAGAAGCGCGAATTTTACTCGACATCGCTAGTGTTGACATCATGAAGCTCACAGCCGTAAAGCAACGGCTCTCCATTGGCAATGAAGAGCTGTGGCAGATTAATGAGTAGTATGAGCAGTGTATCTAAGTGGAACGCATCATACAACAGTATACAGCTGTAGGGGAACACCAAGATGAAGTGGTCAGCATGCTCGCCAAATTAGGTTGCAGACTATCACAATGGAACGAGCACAAGCCGGTCGTGCGCTAGCAGCAAGCGGTGAAAGCACCGCTTGCTGCTTGTGCACGACAACAACAGCCTTCAGGCACGAGGCTTTGCAAGAGTTATGGCACCCC